>CM055037.1:12848384-12973618 GCA_029204005.1 Salix udensis
AAAACACATAATACAATACTAAAAATTAGAAATGAGTAAATACCGCTTTTTTCAAGTAAGGTAGAATGTCAACTCCTTGATCCTTAAGAATATCATAAGCCATTTCGTTAACTGAATTGTACACTGAAAGAAAACATAATTTCATATAGTGTGGAAGTTGATCCATGAAATTAAGATCCCATCTGAAATTATAACATAAAAATGTTTTAGTCAAGTTACAACAAATAAATACAAAATAAAAGGGTGAATGATACTAATACAGCGTTATAAATGTTCTAGAGAGCCCAAGATATAGTTGTTGTTCAAACCTTACAATGGCATCTGTGAATAGCTGAAGCTCATCTAAGGTACCATAAACATCATAAACATCATCAATTGCTGTTAGAAGTGAATTAACTTTCGCTAGCATTCTCCGACAATTACTAAACTGAGGTTCAAATATGAACCCCACAGTCCATAAGAAATTCTCCATTGGCCTGTCCCTGGCAAAATCCAACTTTTCTCCTAGTCCTGTGCTCTTCCACCACCTTTTTATATCATTAAATTAAATTATCACCATCACATAAAAAGCTATATAAAATAAAATTTACTAAATTTAAAATTTGTTTTTGTAACTGGAGTGTTTGAACCAGTTTACGCATATCTCTACTACATTCTGGAGTTCTTGTGTCTGTGTCCACATGACTTTCTCATATAAAAACAAGTTAAAATTATTACATACAATATCGGAGGATCATCAAAACTTAGTTAAACAAGAGTTTTACCTAGCTGAATGCTTCAGATCTTCTTGGTGTATTGCTTGTACCATGTTGAAATCCAATTTAGCAAGTTCTAACAAAATAGGTTCCATATCAGTTTTAGTTTCATAGACATTGATGAACCAATGTGCCTCCAATCTTAGCATTCTCCAAGCCAATGGAAGCTCCAAGGCATGGCTCACCAATTTTGAAAGATATTCGGAAGAGTTGCACTTCTTGACATATTTTTCAAGATTTTTGGCGGTGAAGTCTCTTGCATCATCTAAGATGCTCTCACCTTCTACCAACAAGTGTGAAGCTTCATACAGGTATAACATTCCCTTCAAATCATCGTGAAGCCATGCCCTAAAGTTTCCTTGTTCATCCTTGAATTGATTGAAAACTTCTACAAATGGATAACACAAACTTTAACATGACTAGTTATGACAATGACTTCAACCATCAATATCTACGTTGATCAAAATGTTGGATCATTAATTCAACATTGGGCTTATATGAGAATAATTATTTGTTTGTGAACTGTCAAATAAGGTGAAGCCTAATTATAAATTATTTGCTAAGTATTTTTAGGCAATTGAGTTTTTGGTGTATCTAATAGGATGTCGACCTTTAATGTGTAGAGATTAAAGGGTTATTTCTATTTTAGTGATGGACTAAAATAGAAATACAAAAGGGTGGGAATGCCAAAAAGTACCCGATTACCTATATATAGGGTCATGGTCCCCAGATTACACGGGCTACATTCTCATACTGACATGCCATTATCAGAGAGAAAACTAAGGTTAAGGTAGAGAGAATCAAAGGGCTCTCTAAGGTGAACGTGTTAATCTGGAAGACCATCTGTACGTACGACTCTAGATAGTGACTTCCAGATATGAATTCAGGTATGCTTCCGCTTTATAGTGTATGCAGTTTATGTGTTCTTGATAATTCGACATGAACATCATTCCTTTATGCTATAACATGTTAGATCTAACACAAAAGGCTTACCTTGAGGTACCTTATATCCATGTTGCCTTAAGAGTCGAAATTCGAGAGCAGTAGCATACAAGTCATTTGCTGTCTTTGTAATCTGTATATGATTTTCATCGAATAAGCTCTTTAAGATGCTCTCTATTTCATCAACAAAATGATATGACAACCCAAGTCTTTGCAAGGTATCGATTAGTTCAAGTTGATCCAAGGGTTTCGATGCATTCGCCAGCCTCATCCTTATCTCTGCCTTCAGCTTTCTGGTTCGTGCTGTGCACGGTTCTCCCTAAACAACATCATATTCAATTATTCAACTCAAGTTGTCTGAGAATAACATATCATGAGATTATAATAACAAGCAACCGTACCTTATATTTACTAGTCAGTGACTGAATAAAATCGTACTCCCATGTGGAACTTTGATAATTTGCCGACCGCCGGACAATTTGATCAGAAGCTTCGGTGGCAACCATGCATCGAACTTTGGGAGGTAGTGCTAAATATTGCAGAATGGGAGTTTAGTTTTTCCCTTGTATCTTCTTCTCTCTTCGGAGGAGTTGTTTTTATATGCAAGAATTACAAAGTATCCTAATTCTACTAGGATACATCAATGTGAGTTTAAGTAGAACTCTTTATATCTAGTGTTTATCTTATGTATGGTGAGTCCTATTACAGTTAAACTATTACATCTTTTAACACTTCCCCTCAAGTTGGTGCGAAGATGTCTTCTAAGCCTAACTTGCTTAGAGATTTATGAAGGACTTCTGCTGAAACTGCATGAGTTAGCATATCTGCGAGCTGCGAATTTGATCGAACAAACGGGATGTCTACTATCTTCATGAGCAACTTTTCTTTGATGAAGTGCCGATCTACCTCAATGTGTTTAGTTTGATCATGTTGAACCGGATTATTTGCTATCTCTCGTGCGGCTTGATTGTCACAATATAGTAACATAGGTTCCTTTGGTTCATAACCTATTTCAGAAAGTAGGATCTTAAGCCATAATAGCTCACATATTCCGTGTACCATCCCTCTATATTCTGCTTCTGCCGAGGACCTTGCAATCACATTTTGTTTTTTACTTCGCCACGTGACCAGATTTCCAGCAACAAATGTGAAGTAGCCGGAAGTGGACCTTCGGTCGGTGAGGTTTCCTGCCCAATCTGCATCAGTAAATCCCTTCACTTCCATATGACCATACCTCTTAAACGCTAGTCCTTTTCCGGGAGCTCCCTTAAGGTAGCTCAGAATCCTCATTACGGCTGCCATATGATCTTCGCTCGGAGAGTGCATGAATTGACTTACTACACTCACAGCATAGGCAATGTCTGGGCGTGTGTGAGATAAATAAATCAATCTCCCTACCAATCGCTGATATCTCTCTTTGTTGGTTGGTACCTGCTCTGGGTGGATGGACAAACGATGGTTCTGAACAATAGGGGATTCTGTTGGTTTGCATTCTAGCATACCAGTCTCAGACAATAGATCCAGTATATACTTTCTTTGTGACAGATATATACCGGTTTTTGTCCGTGCCACTTCAATTCCCAGGAAATATTTCAGTCCTCCCAAGTCTTTCATCTCAAATTCAGTAGACAAATATTCTTGTAGTTTTTTCATTTCATCAGTATCATCACCCGTTATAATCATGTCGTCCACATAAATAATAAGTAATGTAACTTTACCACTTTTGCGTTTGATGAATAAGGTGTGGTCAGAGTTACCTTGGTGATAACCGATTCGTTTCATAGCATCGGTGAACCTCCCGAACCATGCTCTTGGAGATTGCTTTAAGCCATACAAGGCTTTCCGTAATCTACACACCTTCCCACTAGTTTGTGGTCCATTAAACCCGGGTGGAAGCTGCATATAAACCTCTTCTTCCAATTCTCCATGGAGAAATGCGTTTTTAACATCAAATTGTTTTAACGGCCAATTGAAATTTGCTGCTAAAGACAATAGGACTCTCACGGTGTTCATTTTTGCAACTGGCGCAAATGTTTCCTGATAATCAATGCCGTATGATTGCGTGTACCCCTTTGCTACTAGTCGTTCCTTGTACCGATCAATTTTCCCATCTGCTCTATGTTTGAGTGTGAATATCCATTTACAGCCAACTGGTTTTTTGTCCGGAGGGAGTGATACAATACTCCATGTTCCGTTCTTGTGTAGTGCATTCATCTCAGCTTCCATTGCCTCTGCCCATTTTGGGTTCTGTAATGCTTCTTCAACCTTTGTCGGTATTTTTATGTTCTCCATTTCATGTACAAATGCTTGGTGTTGTGGTGGCAATTTATCTGTGGAGACATACTTTGTGATGGCATAACTGATCTTGCCATTTGGAGAATACCTGTCAGGTGGTTTCCCTCGGTTCTGTCTAGGAGGCAAAGAATAACATGAAGTAGGCAATAAAGTGTGAGCAGAAGAGTTTTCAGTGTTACTTACCTCATGAATATCCGGTTGATCTTGGACATGGATTTGTGGAGAGGAAGGGGTTATTTCATTATGCACCACTGCTTCTTTATTGCTGAACTCATTTTCTCCTTTCCCCGTATTGTCTTCCACTTCTTCCCCTTCATTGGACAGTTCAATTCCTTCCCCTGTGGTGATCAATTCCGCTTCTTCCCCTGAGTTGGATGGATTTTCTTCTCCTGCGTTAGGCTGTTCAGATGGCTGGGGAAGATCAATCCAGTTGTAGGCGTCATTTTCCATCTCCCCCTGAGGACTAGAACTGGATGGATGTTTAAAAAAATATTCTGTTTCGGAGAAGGTTACATCCATGCTGACATATAACCGGTGAGAGGAAGGGTGGTAGCAGCGGTATCCTTTTTGGTGAGGATTGAATCCAAGAAAGATACATCGGACGGCGCATGGATCTAGTTTTGTGCGTTGAGTTTTCTGTAGGTGGACATAAGCTGCACATCCGAATACACGAGGTTCCAATTGTAGTAGGGAGGGTAGGGGAGAGTATTGAGTAAGAATTTGTAGGGGAGTTTTGAAGTTAAGGACCTGGGATGGCATCCGATTTATGAGGTAAACAGCATAGGTCACGGCATCAACCCAATAATTTTGAGGGACATGGGCACCAATGAGAAGAGCTCTAGTAGTTTCGAGGATATGTCTATTTTTACGTTCGGCCACACCATTTTGTTGGGGGGTGTGTGGGCACGTAGTCTCATGGAGGATACCTTTGGTGTGAAAGAACTGCAAGAACTCCGAGTTAAGATATTCTCCACCATTGTCTGATCGAATGGTTTTAACTGGGAGGGAGAATTGAGTGCTCACCATGTTCCAAAATATCGGGAATATTTCGCATACCTCACTCTTGTGTCGCATAGTGTATAACCATGTCATTCTAGTACAATCATCGACGAACGTTACAAACCATCGAATCCCAGATTTAGAAGTAATTGGGGCCGGTCCCCATACGTCTGAGTGAATTAGTTCAAATGGCTTTGTTGTTTTTTTGTTCAAGTTTATGGGATATGAAGTACGATGGCTCTTGGCCAAGATACAAACATTACATTTAAAACTAGAATCTGGAATGTCTTCAAAAAAAGATGGAAATAATTTCTTCAAGTAACCAAAGGATGCATGACCTAGCCGATGATGCCATAACCAAATTTTTCTTCCCGTTTGTCACCATTGCGACTTTGAATATGGTGAACATGTCCCGAAGCCACATCATCTATATAGTATAACCCCTTCCTTTTAGTACCATGTCCAATGATCGCTTGAGTCCGGATATCCTGAAGTAAGCAAAACGTAGAAAACATTAGTACCACGCAATCCAATTCTTCTGTAATTTGACTAACTGATAATAAATGATTTGAAAGTGCAGGAACAAGGAGGCATTTATGCAGTGACAAATTTGGAGTTAGAACAATTGTTCCTTCTCCCGTGACTGGAGTAGCTTCCCCGTTTGCTGTTATGACTTTTTCCTTAGAAGGAGAAGTCATGTTTTCAAACAATGATTCGTTGTAGGTCATGTGATCGGTGGCACCCGAGTCAATGATCCAGCTTGTATCATGAACTGTGGATGCCGAAAGACCTACTCCAGTGTTACCTGTGGCTGAAGATGGGTTTGTTGTTTGGTCTAATTGACACGGTTCATTCTTTTCTTGGCTGGTTGTCAAGGCAGCAAAACTGGAGGGGCTCTCGGTTGGTTTTGAGTGAACTGGGCGTTTGACACTTCTGGTTTTGCTTTGTTTTCGTTTTTCTAGGAACCAGTCAGGGTACCCATGAATTTCAAAGCAAGTGTCTTTGGTATGTCGTCTGCCATTGCAATGACTGCAGTGCAATTTATCCTTTTCTGCTTCCTCTGTGGCTCGTAAGTTGCGAAAGTTAGATAAGGCAGTGGTTTTGGAAATCATGGCGATAGATGAACCTTCACCAATGTTCCTTGTTCCAAGCATGGTGGCTTGTCTTTGAGCCTCCCGTCGAACAATATTAAAACATTCTTCAATACCTGGAATAGGTTTCATCCGAAGGAGATCACCACGTACTGGGTCAAAACCCTCATCTAGTCCTGCGAGAAAATCATAGGTACGATCCTTTTGAATTTCCTCTCTTCTAGTTTTAAGATCTGCAGCACACATCATTTTATTTGGCCGTCGCTTATCAATTTCCTGCCATACGCTGTTAAGTTCTGCATAGTACAAGTTTACTGGTCGTCCATTCTGTTTTGTTCTTGTGGCTTTGCAGCGTAGCGTATAGAACTGAGAGTCATCAGCCCCATCGTAGAAAGTTTGAGTGACACTATCCCAGATTTCCTTGGCTGATGGCAGGTCTATAAATAAACCAATGAGATGGGGCTCCATGGTTTTTAGTAGCCATCCTCGTACCACAGCGTCTTCAATGCACCATTTTGAGTAACCAGAGTTGCCTTCTTCCACTCTTGAATCTTTTCCAGTCAGGTAGCCGAGTTTGTTGAGTCCAGCAGCGTGAAGCTCAATCATCCGTGACCAGATTTTGAAGTTTGATTCATTCAGTTTGAATCCAAAAGGTAAGGTGTTTAGGTTGGTGTTTAGGTTCGAAGTTTCAGCAGATATTGGTGTTTGGTTGGTGGGGATGATGGAGGTATTTGTCTCTTCCATGCTTGATCTTTTGTTTCAAGACCAATTTCCCGTGAAGTGTTTTTGTGAGATGGAATTGAAAGGCTGGGCAACCCGAGTCACGAACAAAAGAAAGGAGAACGAACGAAAGAATCTGGGTTTGGTTTTACTTACTTCAAGAACGAAAGAAAGGAACACTTTCGAACCAGAGGCTTGGATCTTGACGAAACAGAGGCTGGGATCTGGGTTTGATTTCAAGGCTCCTTGACGAAGCCTCCTTGACGGCGGAGCGTGATGTTTGGATGACGGCGGCGGCTGGCCTGTGTTTTCCGTTTCTCAGTTTGTGTAACTTTCGGTGCTTTTTGGTTGGTTTTTAGGCTTTCTTCAAGAAGAGACTGGGTAATCTTGTTTCGGTTTCCAGGCTTTTCTTCAAGAACAGAGTATTTGATTCAAGAAAGTTGTCTTGAACTGACTTTTATTGGTTTGTGAATTTTTTTTTTTTTTTTTTTTTTTCAATCTTGCTCTGATACCATGCTAAATATTGCAGAATGGGAGTTTAGTTTTTCCCTTGTATCTTCTTCTCTCTTCGGAGGAGTTGTTTTTATATGCAAGAATTACAAAGTATCCTAATTCTACTAGGATACATCAATGTGAGTTTAAGTAGAACTCTTTATATCTAGTGTTTATCTTATGTATGGTGAGTCCTATTACAGTTAAACTATTACATCTTTTAACAGGTAGAGAGCGATAATTCTTGCTTGATACAGGTCCTACTGAGGCGCGAGTTGGAGATGCTAATGTTGGGAGAGTACAGAATGATGAAGCGAAGTGTGTAAGAGCCATTCATAAGTGTTTTGGACTTCTTGGAATGTTTAAGTTGAAGATGGGAATTGTAATTACAAGCCGATTATTTATTGGATTGTCCAGCTTAGCTTCCTCCTTTATTTTTATTAAAGTCACTGGAAAAATCAAGACAAAAAGGTATTGAATTACTCGATACTAGCCACCAACAACTTTGATGTTTCCAAACTCAGAGCCATAAGCCCACTTGCTGTTTAATTTCTTGTCAGCCTCATAAATGAGAAAGTGAACAGATAACATTTCTCTTCTTCTAACGCATATCGGCCAAGAAAAAAAGGAGCAGTTTTATTTTCCAAGCACAAAAAACGTGTATGGAAATAAGTTAATGTGGCTCCTCTGCTGTTGTTGAAATCAACTACCTGCCGATTACATGAAGTTCTTTATATGGCTCTTCTGAATCTTTTCAACGAAACTGGGAATATTTTTCTCTTACTATTTCTAGCATAATATATTGTTATCGTGTATATATAATAATTGAAATATTTCATCTGTTTTACCACATTCTTTGTTTGATCTGTATGCTATTAGTTCAAAGAATTGGTGAGAGGATATCACGTGGAGGCGGAGTGGGCAGATAAATGTCGAGTACGTGCTTAATGGATTAGTCACATGTGCTTATGGGGTAACTATAGCCGCATCCTTCCTTGGATTGGAAGAAGTTGCAAGAGGGGAGGAGTATGAATGGCTAAAAAGTAATCAAAAAATTATTAAAGCTACAATTATAATGTCGTTTTTATTATTAAAGCCAACGTCGATATTCTATCTGTTTGCTATTAGTTCAAAGAATTGTGGGGTAAATTAGTAGTTTTATTATGTAAAGAATTTAGAAATACTATTTGTCTCTTGAAAATATCTAAAATACCCTTGATCCTGGGGTTAAATTTTTTCAGATTTGAAGTAAAATGATAATTTTTCTATCGTAATCTACAGTAATATGTGTCTATATATACCGTGAAAAAAGCAACAGTAAAACCAGGATGCCGATTTTACTATAAGTAATGTTACAGTTGCGTGGTCTGGTCAGGATTTTGTATTTTTCCTTGATATCTTGCGGAAGGAACTTTCCAAACGGACATGGCTACCAGACGAGGATGAAAATAGTGTTTAACTTTTAGTCCGTATAGGCAAGTGGATGGCCTTTTTGTGATGAAGATAAATAATTTGTGATGCGCAGGGCACTCATGCCAAAATAAAGATTGCAAGTGCCGGTTATAATCACACTGTATTTGTTAACGTAGAGTTGGATTAGCTATTTATCTAAGTTTTGAAGGGGGGCATAGTTTATTTAAAAACATTCAAACCTTCATTTCAATGGACGTAGTTTCATACGAAGTCCACAAGTTGCAGATTAGTTTAAATGTATAATATGAGTCCAATCATGCTAACTGATAAGGCCAGTCGGCCGAGTTTTGATCAGAATAAACTGATAAAACCAGGGTCCGCATGAAGTCTAAGTTAAATACTAATACCTCATTAAAAACAAAATACAAGATTTGGCTATAGAAGTATTTAGGTAATTAACCATTATTTAAATATTAATTTATTCAGGAATGAACAGTAACATCAATGTATAAATACTTATATGCCCCATAAAAGACAAAATTCAAGAATTGAGTATAGAGATGTTTAGGTAATTTACCATTTTTAGAAAGAATATTTTTTGCCGAATACTGCAGGCACGTCCGTTAGACGTGCCGAAGATTTCCGGCCTCACGCCCCTTTTAGGTGGCACATGCGGGCAAATTAGGTGGTTAAAAATATTCATCCGGTGTGTCACCGAATGCACCTCCATATCCTTTACCTTATGGTGGAGTGCGCTGCGTCCCACAGTCACTGGAAACTTGTCGGTTGGTGTTTGAAAGTTTTTTTCTTTTTCTCTTTCCTGCAGGTGAAAGTGCTCATCAGTCTCAATGTTGCTGGTATTGGCATTTCAATTTCTTATCTTTTGAGTAGATGTGCACATGTTTGTGTTAACTATCTTTTGAGTAGCTGCGCACATGTTTGTGTTAAGTACGGCCATGGAAGAGTCAATATTGGCCGTGTATGGTGTTAGAGTAGTATAAATAGAGGTTGTTGTAACACACAATGGGTGTGAGTCTATAACGATCAATATACAAAATTCAAATTCTCCTCTCTCTCTCTCTCTCCCCTCTGTTCTCAATTCTCTTCTCCTGTGTGAATTCTTCTTCAATATTCTGATCCTAACATGGTATCAGAGCTATTATGCTAACGCATGAATTGATCCAAGCTTCCGCAATGTAATCCTTCAATGGATCATTCAAAAAAAAATATCTGCAGCCGAAGATGAAGAAGATCATCCATGCCGGTCTTTGCTCCTCATTTACAATATCTCTCATGGTAATATCAGTCCTATCACATTCAAATCTCCAGTCTCGAGTAATACTTTTCAAATTCTTAAAAAGAAGAAGAAGAAGCAACTGAACCGGAGCAAGAATAGAGTGAGATTCATTGTGAAGTAGCGAAGCATGCCTCCGTCAAGTATTTGCATGATCACCGAGAGAGTTCTATCAATCAAAACCACTCATAATAGTAAAGAAATTGAAGTTTGTTTGTCCACGATTTGGCGGCTTCTACTGCACTTATTGATTGTGATTTGATTGTGCCTCCATCGTGTTCGGCTAGGATTAAGGTACTGATAGATCCGGAGATGGAGGTTACGGAGGAAAATCGAAGGAGAGGAGTGGTTTTGAGTTTGTAGCGGTTGCCTCTCTACTCCTCTCGCTCCCGGATGCTCCTCCGCTCAAGACTCGCGGCTTCATCTTTCTTGCCACAAAGAGGCTCGATTTGTAGTGCCAGCAGTAACTCAACTCGGTCTTGTGTGGCGAGTCCACTCGATCAACTCGCTTCCGAATCATGTATGCGGATGAAGCAGCGAAAAATCGAAGAGAAAATGGTTGTTGGGTTGGGCTGCGGCGTGGTTGAGAGAGGATAAGTAGAAACCCTAGGTTTATAGATTTTCTGTTTTGTGTGATGGTGTCGTTTGTTTTTTGTATGTTGTCGTCTGTGTGCTGTGCCATTTTATGTGTTCATGCTGCCGTTTAAATGAAAAAAAAAAAAAAAAAAAAAAAAAAGAGATTAAGAAAAACTTAATCTAATGAAGAAGAAGAAGAAAATGAATTCTTACACAGATTAAGAAATTCATCGGCAAAAACTTCAGAAAAGCTGGAAAAAAAACTTCAGAAAAGCTTCAGAAAAGCTGAAGAAGCCAAATGAAATCCTTCAGAAAAAAAAACTGAAGTAGATAAATGAAATTCCGGTCAAGAAATAGACCGAAGAAATTCCTTCTCTTCTCTCATTTACATACTGTTTGTCAAAAGAATTAAGTACTCTTGTATTTCATTTTCATTGTTGCAATCTCATGTTTTGTTTATCAAAGCATGAGATTGAGGGGGGATGTTAGAGTAGTATAAATAGAGGTTGTTGTAACACACAATGGGTGTGAGTCTATAACGATCAATATACAAAATTCAAATTCTCCTCTCTCTCTCTCTCTCCCCTCTGTTCTCAATTCTCTTCTCCTGTGTGAATTCTTCTTCAATATTCTGATCCTAACATATGGATCTCCACCATTGTATCCAGCCCCTCCCATCCATAGCAACCCTGCCCCTGCAAACGTTAGCAGTGCATTGTTTGATAGAAACGATCTTGGACCTACCTGCATTATTTTCAGAAATTTCTCACCATCCACCTTTGGAAAGATTCTCTCCTCACGCCAGGGAAAAATCTGAAGAACCAAACAAAAACATTACATTCTTGGTCCTAGCCAGCTCCAATAATCTGACAAAAATATCAATTCTAAAATTACGTTGTTATACCAGTCATGAATATTCTTCTCTTGAGCGAAGGAGATGATTAATTTTCAAAACTATTTAAGTGTTGGGTTTCCTTTGTATTTTAAAATTATTTTATATATATATATATATATATATATATATATATATATATTACTTAAATCAATCACCAAAAAAATTAATTGATTCAAAGGCCTGAAGATCCATAGAAATATTCACTACAAATTAATGTTTCTGTACCACGACAAGATGAATAACATAACCACCAGAATAGACCACGACACCCCACAAGCTGAAGGCACCAACAGTGTACGAGAAAGTGAGCCAAAGTGGCACAAAAGCCATCCAAGCCTTAAAATTCATTCTTCAAACCAAAAAAAATAAGAGTGATTGCAGTCTCCACACCACCATTATCATAAAACTCTGTGGTCTGAGGAAAAACTTCTGGCCCAACGTAGGTCCTTCTTTGCCCCCCAAAAGGGTAAGAGCTAATCCCCAAAAATCTCCTTTGCCATGTTAACTTCCATTTATATTTGATGCTTTAAAAGTTCCCATCGCATTATGATTCTCAAAAACAACATAAGGACTAGGATAATTGATTTTAATGGCTATGTCTCCTAACCATTTTGAAGGGAGTTTTAGTTCCGTTTTCCATCAACCACTAAAATTTCATTTTGCAAGGCATTTGAGCAATCTCCCATTCCATTGATATAAGCACAAATAAATTGCTCAAAGAGATTAATAAAACTATGAAATGACAACACTGTTTTCAAGATGTTATTTCACATTCAAGAAAAACCTCCAAGTTATTGAGCTTTCATTGATATATCTTTTTAACCACTTGAACCATATAGCCTTATTTCTTGCCATAATACAACCCACGCCCTAAGAATCATCTAGCTTTCGGCAGAAATAAAAAGTCCCAAGAAACTTTACAAGTTTTTCAGGCATCCATATCTCCACTCCATAAGAATCGTCTTTGCAAAGAGACAATTTTCTTTGGAACATTATACGGTATTTTGAACAAGGACATATAATAGAGAGGATGATTACACAACACTGATTTTAATAAACAAAGTCTTTCACCTATAGATGACATCCTCTCTTTTCAAGCTCTAAGACATTTTCTGTAACTAGTTTCCGAATGGAGTGAAGTCCCGTATTTGCTCCCAACAAAAGACCCAAGTATTTAAATGGTAAACCATTGTATTCAAGTCTCAAAGCATCAACCACACCTTTAGATATTCTTATGGAATTTTTCCTTAAATCCTAAGCTACCATATTACATGCCGACCTTCCTTTATAGTTTGTAAAAGCTACCATTTCTTTTTTCACACACACAAAAATAATAGCCCTAATTTTTCTTCCACAACTCATAGTTGCCCATACTTTTACAAACTGAATCTCTTCCCCCCTCTAAATAACCCCTTCACTCAATCTTTAAAAGAGGGATGAGAAAAAAAACATTTAATCACTGTCTTCCCTAACACCACAACAAACCAGCCATGTCTAAAGTATATATAGCAAAAAAATTCAAAAGTTAAAGGAATGTCATTTAAAAGATTTACCAGTCAATCCAGGTTATAGTGCATTATTGTTTTTTCAATTTCATTCCTCATTTATATATATATATATATAATGCCTCCCGGTTTTACTTTGTGAATCCACAGTAAAACTTACAATTAATATATATTGTCGTGAAAAATGAATGAGATGTTGAGGTTGCCGAGTTGGTCTAAGGTGCGCGAGATTAGGTTTCTGTCCGAAAGGGTGTGGGTTTGAATGAAATGTGATTTAAAAAAAAAAATTGTTTATAAATATATGAAAATAATATTTTTTTAAAAAAATTATTTTTAATATCAGCACATAAGAAAAAAATTGTTTAGAAATATATTAAAATGATAATTTTTTTTTAAAATCATTTTTAACATCAGCATATGAAAATGATCTAAAAACATTAAAAACTTATTGTTTTTCTTTTTTGATTTTGGATAATTTTATAACAAATATATAAATTATTTGATATTAATTCCTTTGGTTTTTTCTGTCCTTCTTAGACAATGTTTATTTTTTTTCGTATTTATGCATCTACACTTTTTGTTTTTGTTTTTAGTTTTTTTTTTTATATATATTAGGGTTTTATTTTTATTCGGTTTAATCCTGAAATTTTAATTTATGTTGGTGATCATTTTAAAATTAATATTGCTCTCTTTTTCCCTTTGTTCTTTTTTTGTGTTTTCTGTTATTTATATTTTTTTTCCAGATCAAATGATCTTATGATTTCATTGTTTGTGCACTAATAATAATAATAATAATAATAATAATAATAATAATTTTAGTGATTGTTTTTATTATTTTTTTTAAAATGTTTATATTTTTTTATTCTTTGGGGCAATATTATGATTTAATTTTTTGGACAATAATGTTCATAATAAGTTTACTATTATAGTCATGATAATGATAGCAATGCAGGGATGGATTTTCAATGATGATTTCTTATTTTTATAGATAGAAAAATAACTAATTATTTTTGTTATTTGATTATTGTAGGTGTTTTCAAAATTTATATTTTTTGTTGTGTTTAATTTAAATTGGATTATTAAATTAACTAATTCTAATATAGTGAATTTGATAATTCAGATATCTGAATCTTCTTGATTTTATAGGAAACTTGCACTCCATAGAATTATGCACATATTTATTATTTTTCTCAAATTTATATTATAATACAAAAAATCTCATATAATTAATATTTTTTACATTGAAAAAATATAGTTCTAACCGTGACGAAACACGGGAAAATGGCTAGTGTATATACATATTTTACATTGAAAAAATATAGTTCTAACCGTGACGAAACACGGGAAAATGGCTAGTGTACATATATATATATATCTATATATATATATAGATATAGATATATATATGAAAATCGTGACACATTATTTGAGCGTGAAATGTATGTATCGAAATGCATGTATAACCTGGAAACTTGATTAGATAAGTTAGGTTATAGATAGACATGATCAAGATTTTTGATTGAGTAGAGTTACACCTAAGATTGAAACTTATACAGTGTTTGTCATCAATCTTGAATCTGATTTTCGGAAAGACAGAATTCAAACCACAAGTTTAAAGGGGAGTGGGTGGGTGTGGGGGATGTATCATCGACCCAGAAAACGATAAAATCTTTTTGATTTTTTTTCAAACTCCGAGCCATAAGCCCACTTGCTGTGTAATGTCATGTCACCGGCATAAAAGAAAAAGTGAACAGATCACCGGCATATAGGAAGAAAAAAAAGGAACAGTTTTATTTTCCAAGCACCAAAAACGGACAAGTGTGGAAATAAAAAGAACCACGTTTCAGAATCACTGGTGCTGAAATTGTAATCCATGTATTCATCAAGAAGAGAGGGGGCAAGATTATCTCTTTGGGGTCGTGATGTGTGTCGTTACTTATTTTTAGATCCCATGTGTTGAAAATGACGAATATTTCTCAGAATTTGCACCGTTTTTTTTATAGGGTTGCATGAAAATAATTGAAACATTAATGTTATTAAATTTTATAATTGCTTTACTAATTATAATAAGTTTTTATTATAGTAATCTACATTTGATATAAAAAGAAAAAACCATTATGTTCCGTTGCAGAATCATGATATAAGCAAGCTCTACAACCTTTACGTGATTTGCATTGTCATTTTGTGGTTATAAAGTTTGCTGCAGTCTATTGCTTTGGAAAAATGGGGGGACTTCTGCTTAATGGTGGCTCCAACTGTCTTCATCATGCATGTTAAGTTTTTGTTTTCTCTTTGGGATTGATTGATTGATTTGAGTGCATAATTTCCTATGTACATAGTTGTAAGTGATTTGGCAGTTAAGGCAGAATTATTTTTGAATTAATCATGATTTTTTTTTATCAGATTTAACCATTTACTTACAAATATTTACCAATTTTTTGAGGAAAAAGAGCGGGGATTGATTTCTTTGATTCTAGTCTTCGTGGCTTATCCTCCATTTGGAAGATTCTTAGGAAACCAAACTAAAGAAGATAAGAATAAAAGAATGGCAAGGAAGATAATAAGTCACATCTAAAGAATATATATATATATATATATATATATATATATATATATATATATATATATATATATATATATATATATACACATAAAGGTAAAAAATTAATGGAATATATTAAAATAATAGGAACAATTATTTATGTCATGGTAATTCACAATAGGAAGATAATCAAAAAGTTATAAATCCTACGAGAAGCACAACCATAGCCCATGCGACCTCATGGAAACAATTACATCATAACTCAACTCCGAATACCAAGCAAAAGAAAACATCGGTTAAATTAATCAATTGTTGAATTAGTAATAATTTTTATTCTATTTTTTTATTCTATTTAATTAGAATTAAATTTTATATTTAGACCAACATATTAGGAACTTAATAAAGAGATTATATTTCTAGAAAAAACTCAAGTAAAAACTTCATTAAGTTAATTTTTAAATTATTCTGAATTTTTATACATGGGTATTATTCAAGGGAAAATTGATATTTTACAAATTCATAAGTTTTTCATATTCCCTATAAATAGTAAATTAAACCTCTTATTTTTTTGGTTGTTGTCCGTTTGACTTAAGAACTATATAAGTTACTTAATAGAAAGCTAGCACTATAGGCCAAGCAATCCCTCTCACTTAAATAGGGATTTCAAAGATGTTTTACTAATAATAGATTATGATTACTATTGATTGTCAGATAATTGGATGACTTGTAATTTGTGACTACCTAAAACATAAATGAATTAGTCAAACGAAAAGAAGATGAGTTTTTTAGGTAATAAATCTCTAAACAACTCTAGATTTTTCTAACAGGATCTTAGAGACAACTATATACTTTTATTTTATTGTTATCATTGCATGTCCAATATTCAAGAACCCAACATTATTACCCTCCCTCAACTTATGTGAATACTTTACTAGTTTCAAGCTTATAGAAAATATAGATTCATGGATGAAACACATGGAATTTCTATGATATATTAGACTCTAATCATGTAATTGATCACATTGGAAGCATCCAATTCAATTATAATTCTCTTCCGTATATATATTCTCTAGTAGATGATTTTTCTAAGGCTTTAATCATTGCAAGTAACTTTGATTCATTGGAATCCTTAATCCCTACAGGTATAAAGTGTCATAACCTATTTATGGGTTATTCTCCAAATTCATCCCTTTTTCTTCCAAAATAAAATAAAAAATAATAATAGCAAGGGGACTGAAATCGAGGAGAATTGAAATTATAAATTTTGGAGGAAGTCAATACCCTGATTGTACCTAGTTGTGCTCAAGACTGAAGAAACAATTTAAGTTGAAGGTGAAAATAAATGGTTATTAGACAAATCAACAAAAACAAATAAATTTTGATAGCATAATTTGATTTTTAATAGGCTAATTTGATTTAATCATAGACCATGTGAATGTTTGATTTTGTTTAAGAATTATTTTGGGTGAAGTTGAATGATTATATTAGGTGAAAGGACATATATATAGTTTAAATAGGTCAAATTGTTTTTATTAGGGGTTTAAATTGGTGAAACATTAAGTTTAAGAATTTAATTTGGGCTTACATAAAAAGATTGAACTTTTAGTAGATCGCATTTAATTTTTACCATGTCAATTGATGGAAATCATGGGAAAAATTACAAGAAAATCAAAGTTTAAGGTCTGTTGCTACCCAAATTTTGACCTACTTATTTTGACCTACCAAGTGACGGTGGCGCTTGGGCAGACGCGCCACGAGTCCTCCCTGCACTGCTGCCACTGTTCCAGTACTGTTCTTGAAGTCCTTTTTGTATTTTTCTTTATGTTTATGTGTTTTATTTGAACTTATTGTATTTTAATTATTATTTGTGAAATGTAATGAGAAAAATGAAAAAAATGATAATGTGTGTGTGAGTTGTATTTTATTTGTAAAATATAATGAAAAGGAAAGAAAAAAGTGTGTGTGTGTTGTGTTGTGTTTGTGTTTTATTTATGTTTTGTTAAGAAAAAATGATTATAAAATGAAAATAAAAAAATTGTATTTTATTTGTTAATGGCCAAAGCGTTTTCTGAAAATTCACTCTAGATTTAATAACAAGCTTATTAAATTCTAAGAAATTGGCCTAATATTAAAAATCATGAAATTGATTCATGGGAATTGATGGTTAATTTTAGGTAGTAATTGTCGGTTTTACATGTAGGTTAACATTTACATATTCGGGAATAACCACCAAAATTGTTAGGATTATTTTGAGCGGTGGTCGATTTCTTTTATGGATCGATCAACTGTGAAATTAATTCATGAGGATCAATGGTTAATTTCAGGTGGTGAATGAAGAAACTACAAGTTGGCTAGCACTTGCATATCTATAAATAATCAATAAAATTCTTAGGATTATTCTGAGCGGTGACCGATTTCTTTTGCAAATCGGAACATTTTTCTTGTGAATAAATATGACCCGTCGAAACATTTCAAATCACATCAAGGTAGACAATGCAGCTTACCTCAGGTAAGGTGTAGTAGGGGTGCTAATATCTTCTCTCTACGCAACCAGTCCCCTACCCTTGAATCTCTGACCAGACCAATATAACCGGGTGTTCCTAGCGACCCTCAACAGTCAGGTGGCGACTCCTTCAACAACTCCATTACGAGAGTCAGGATCCCTCCCGGGACGCCGCGTGGCGACGTGCGACAAGGTCAATTAGAGGTGAAAGTTAACAAATTCAACGACAAGGACCAATTTATAAAATACATCTATAGCTGCCTTGAAAGGTCACATTAAATCACTGACCACACTATAACAACTTAGTGATTAGTGACTAGCCACACTATAACAACTTGACTCTTATAACCTAAGGGGGTTGGCCTGGCGGTAGGAGGCCTGGGACAGGGGAGTGTGCTCCTTCCACGTCTCAGGTTCGAATCCCACCAGGTGCAAACAACTCCTTTGGGCCAGCAGACTTGGGCGAAGCCCATGAATTAAATGGTTCCTCTGGCTTGCCGTGGTGCAGTTGGGTCATGGGATTAGTCAGGCCCCAGCGGGTCTGGATTACCCATTCAAAAAAAAAAAAAAAAAAAAAAAAAAAAAAATCTTGACTCTTATATTCGTCTTCTTCCTTGCTATATCACGTTGATTTGTAGCCTTCTAAGAGCTCGTTGTGAAGTTCTAGTCTTTGATCAACCATCACTTATTTTTCAGATTCCAGTCTTATCAGGTTGGCATATTTGAGAGTAAAATAATATTTCTTGCTCTTAGTAATCTGACAAAAATATCAATTCTAAAATTTCGTTTTTAAACCTTATTTCCAGTCTAACGTTAGCAGTGCATTGTTTAATGGAAACCTCTCTCTATCCTTCGTTGATCTTGGACCTATCTGCATCATTTTCAGAAATTTCTCTCCTCACGTCAGGGGAAAAATCTTAAGAGCCAAACAAAAACATTACATTCTTCTCTTAGGCCTTGTTTGTTTCAAGGAAACTAAATTTCAAGAATTCAGTTTCCTAACTTTCCAGTGTTTGACAACACTTTGGAAAGTTAAGTCAAAGGAAACACTTTTCCCCACCTTTCCGGTCAACACAATAAAATGGCCTTGATCTGAGGAAAGTGTTTTCCTTTACATAAGTAAAGGAAAACACTTTCCCTTCCCTATTACGAGTCTTCTTCCCCGTCATTTCTCTTCACCACCAGACCGTCTCACTCGGCCCTCTCTCTCAATCGAAATTTCTTCTCTTCCTCAGCCCTCTCTCTCACTCAGCCCTCTCTCTCAACTCAATCGAAAACTCTTCTCTTCCTCAGCCCTCTCTCTCAACTCAATCGAGCTCTCTCAAGTCCCAACTCAATCGATCAATATTCTCTCAACTCAACCTTCCTAACTCTTCCTCGGAATCATCTTCGTCAGTCCTCAGCTCGTCAGAGTCAGACTCATCAGAGTCATACTCATCTTCCTCAATCCTCACCTTAGCAACGCAGTCTCAGACTCCTCAGTCCTCACTCCTCAGGTCAGTAACTTTTCTTCTGTGATTTTCTCTTTACTTTCTGTTGATTCAAACACCCCGTTACTTTCTGTTGATTTTCTCTTTAATTTGTCACATGGGTGCGAAAGAAATTGGATTGTATGTGAAAAAGTCTTCCTGCAAGATTTCAAAACAACACTTGTGTGATCAATTGTTGAGAGATTGGGGAAGAATTAGGAGCAAGAATAAGTTTTAACCTTCCATCCTTTCTCCTTTCTCCTTGTTATTTTGTGTAAAATGCATTTCGAGAGATTTAGGGTTGCTGGAGTTTCTGGATAGTGGATAGGGTTATCAAAACATAATTATGGGTTTATGGTTGGCATGAGGAAAAACTATTTTGTATGCTAATTGTTAAGACATTTCTTTTATTCTTATATTAATTTTGTATGTGTATTCAATTAAATCTGAATTAATATAAATTCAAGATAAAAATCTGGTTTTGGTGAATCTGGATGCCTAATTCATATTTAGGTCCATTGTTAATTTGTTTAGAAAAACAAACTTTCCATAAAAACTAGCCTTTGCATGGTTTAACATCTGATTGCATTTCATTTTGTAGGGTGCAGCAAGAGTCAGTTGATGACACTGAGCGAAATCGTTTTCTTGTTAACTATGTCGATTATGCTTTTGATGACTTCGGTGGTCGTCAACCGCCTGTTTATCCTGGTTTGTCCACTGTGTGGGGGAGTCTGGCTCGTAGCAAGGTTAGTTGTCTCTACTTTCACAATTCTTGCATTTGCTGGTAGGGGTCGTCAACTGGTCATATGATCATCCTTCGTTTCTTAGTTAACATCATTTATCTAACTGTGGTGCACATACTCTCTCCTGGTCGTGATAGATGTAGATAACTTGTTAAATTTTTTAGGATAATGGCATTTATTCCATTTATATTACTTGGAGCCTTGTAAATTTCCCACACTCACTCTTATGTGCTCGGTATCAGAACACTAAATATTAAATCAAATTTATTTTTAATATCCTTCTAGTTTTATTTGCAGGGGTTTGTAAGCATTTCCAATCACCATTGTTGGGTTTGACAATGATGCACAATTACCTTGTATATTAGAAAAGAATGTGAACCTCACTTGGTACTTGTATTTGTTTTTTCTGGCTTGTTGTCACTGGAATACATAGCTGTTTTTAGATTCTGTATTCATCATCTTTCTCTACTTGGTACTTGTATTTTTTTTTTCTGGCTTCTAACATCCTTGTGATATTTCAAGTAGATTATAGTGCTCTTTAGAATGTGTCGGAATAAAGCTAAGTGATGACACTCCACCTCCTCAATTTGACCAAATGATATATTTATGCTCTTATTGATAGTGCAGTTCGCTGGCTAATACAATCAGTGGATCCTACAAAATCTATTGGTGTTAATGACATAACTGATTCTGGCATCCATTGTTGGATCAGAGCATATAGCACATTCATTGGATGCTGCATTTATTGAAAGAATGCTTCCTGAGAAGGTTGCTAGTATTCTGTCAGATTCTCTTGTTAGGGAGAGGGTTTTATTGCAACATGGTGCATAATAATAAGTTGCTAGATGAAGTAGGCTAATCATAGGCTAATGGATGACCAGGTGGCAATCTATGCATCACAAATACTATTTTATGATACATGATGTTTTGGGATCATATTGCAGACTAGCAGTATAGTTTATGTCTAGACACTCACCATTGCTCCTCTTGCTTTGTATCTTGGTTCATTACCCAGTGCGGGAGAGCGGATGTAGAATTCAGCTAGTACTTCAAACACATTCATATTTGCATAATGATGTAATTAATCGGTTTCATATTGTCTTGTACCTGTTTTGTGGAAGGTCATATATGGGCAATATTTGTTGTTTTAATTCTTAAATGAACCAGCTAGTTGTTAGAGCATGAGCATTTTTCTGGATTTTCGAAGGATCATTACCATGGTGTTCTGTTCAAAGATAGCTTGGATCTATGAAGCACCTCGGGTCCTTTATGTTGATGCACTTGCTTCCATCTTCTCATACTAACATGACATGTTACATGTGAGTTTGTGGATTTTTTTATGCTATAATGACATCTTGCATTTTTTTTTATCTATACAGGCAAAGGAGAGAGATTCTCGCAGATGGAGATAATGCAGCCGAGAAGGTTGCAAATATTTTGTTGACCGAGGCTAAAACATTGCGAACAAAAGATAACACCTCTATAGTTTTCTTGGATTTTGACAGAACATTTAGAATATCTTGTAAAGTCGATTCTTAATATAAATTACAAGTTTTAGTGTACATTTTTATGTTTTTTTCTTAGTCTTTATTCTTAATATAAATTTGGGTTCAGACTATTTTTGTTATTTGACAAGTATGTTTACTTGTTTAATTCGGTCTAGCATATTTATGTTTGTAATTTGAACTAATATGTATGTATATGACATCGAAACGTAATATTTATGCATGATTATGTTTGATGTTAGGTGTAAATATTTATTTCTTGATGTTTATTTGATAGATATAAAGGGATAATAGCCAATAATTCCTTAAAAAATTTTTTTTATCCAAAATACCCATCAAAATATTTTTGTATCTATTTATCTTTTAAAAAATACTTCATACCAGAAAAAAAACCCCAAATATATAACTCTTAACATAAACTAATATGGCTTTCTTCATATGAAAAAGAAAAAAATTCTTTTAAGCTTTTAAAATTGAAAATAATATATCTTAATAAGTTTTACTTAAAAAATATTTCACAAGCTTATTTCTTTATAATATGATATGACATATATTGTTATATTTTATAAAATAAGCTATGTATGACTATAGGATATAATAAAAAAATTCATCATTATACTTTTTAGATTTCATTTTTTTATTTTAAGTGATTAAATATTTTATATTAAATATTTTTTATATATTAGATAAACTTGAAAAAAAAATTAATTTATTAATAAATTATTTTCCAGTTCATTTTCCATAACACAAACAAACACTGGAAAGTGTTTTCCAGTTCATTTTCCATAACACTGCTAAACATCGGAATTCACTATCCAGGAATTCACTTTCCAAAAGGAAACCACTTTCCAGCAAACAAACGGGGCCTTAGTAATCTGACAAATATATGAATTCTAAAATTACGTTTTCAGAACTTTTTAAGAGTTCCGTTGTTTATGTGTGTGTGTGTGTGTGTGTATATATATATATATATATAAACGCTAAATATTAATCTCAAGTAATATATATATATATATATATATATATATATATATATATATATATATATATATATATATATATATATATATATATATATATATATATATATATTACTTGAGATTAATATTTAGCGTTTATGTATATTTTTATGTATTGATATTAAAAATAATAATAAAAATTATTTCAATATATTTCTAAGCGAAAAACAACTATTGCAATAATATCAAAATGAGGAAATAAGGCTTTTATATTCAAGGTAGAAAGTAGTATCTATGGTTTAAATTTTTTGGAAATGTAACCCCTAAATAAATATTAAAAATTATAAAAAGTTAGTAAGTAATTTTTGCTTCAATCAATCACTAAAACAATTAATTAATTCAAAGGCTTGAAGATCCATATAAATATTCACTACAAATTAATGTTTCTGTACCGTGACAAGGTTTCTATAATATTTTCCAGGGTAGCTTTCAGTGCGTGAAGCTCACAAAGAAATTTTATATAATGTTTCTGGAAGGACGCATGGATATAACATGGTCATTCAATTTTTTTTTATTAATATAGGTATCCGATTTATTTGTACGCATGACTAATCCCACAAATTCTAAAGTTAATGACTATATAAATTTATAGTGATCATCATATTAGCAATTACAAGACTTTTAGATGATTTTCAAATCTAAAATCTTAATTATAGGAATGATTGCATGGAAAATTACAATTTTATATATATAAATTTTAAAAAAATTCGATTTTAGAATAACATTTTATTATTATTATTACTACTATAATGACAAATACTACTTGAAAAAAAAGTCACGCAACGGTTCGTAATGTTGCCATGATGTTTAGAGAGTAACATAACACAAGATCGAGAACATAGTAAACAGTTCGTAATGTTGCCATCTGTGACATTACAGTGTTTTGAAAAATTCAATCCTCGGTAAAATGTGGCGGTCGTGCTAGGCATAATGGTATTCCTGAATTATCAATCGCATCAGTCAAAAGTATATGCAGTCAATATATGACAAGACTTAAATTCATCCATTCTTTTTAGCTTTGAAGAAACGTGCTGCGTGAGGGTTGAAGATTTGAAACCACAACGAATCAAAACATATATCCACCTTGATGATTTTAATTTCATTACTATGAAATTTTTTATATTAAAAAATTATTTTATTAAAAATTTAAGTTGTTCGGTAAGACCATAAAATATGATTTATATTATTTTCTAATATATTTATTCAAATAAAAGTCATTTGGGCTTTAATTTGCAAAAATGCACACTACTTTTTGCTTGATTTTTATGAAATAAAATTAAGATTGTTATATTTGAACTCAATTTGGTGATTATTCTATATCTTCTGGTATGGTATATTAGTTCTTTTATTATTATTATAAGTTTTACTTTCTTGCTCATTTGGTCAATTTTAGATAATGTATTTGTCTTCTATGGATTTCAACTTAGTTAGAAAATTCTTTAATGTTTTAGTTTTGAATGACCATTTTATTTACTTTCAAGTTTTTCTTATTTCATGAATGAATACATATTATTTGCTTTGTTGACATAAAGAAAATTTATATAATACAATCCCTTTTTTAGTATCATGATTAATGATCTTCTTGTTGAGAACATTATACAAAATATAAAAAAAAGGATAAATTAAGACATAACATTGTAATTATTACCATTAAAACATGACATTTTATAGTTATAGGTAGAATTTAAAGAATTACATATTGATAAATAGACCAGAATCAAGCTATAGTTGACTAATCTTCTAAACATAGAAGAAACATACATGACTTTATCACATATTGATATTTAAGCTAGAATGGAAATACATGCATGTTTCTACTAGTCCTTCGATTTTGTTTTTGGTGAAGTTATAATAAAGGCTCAATAAGTATGGATTTCACCCTATCCTTGGTCTCACGATCTCCAACACCATGCCCATCTCCATACTGGTACATGCATTGCGCCATTCGTGCAAGGTTCATTGCAACGCCAATGAAAGTTTGGGAGGTACGAGTATTAGCAAATCGATAATCATTTATTTTTTTCCATGTATTTCCAATTAGATTCTTTATATGATCACGAGCTTTTTCTTCAAAAACTTCGGTTTCATACATATAACATTGAATTGATTTGGAAACATCTCCTCGTTTTAGCTCATCCTATAAATAAAAGAAGCAAAAAATTACCATATATTACACTTGAGAAAAAACCATCACAAAGAACAATCTTTACCAAAATGAAAATGAGAGAAGATTGATATATTTACAAAATAGATAAACTAATCGATCCTGATATTTGCTTTTAAAAAAATACACAATCATCTTTGTTGTGGATTTTAAGATGAAAGAAGAGATACCAAGTTGGAGATTGATCAAGCCTTTACAAACAAGCTAAAAGTAGTGTGAGGTATGAATACCACTGAATATATAGCAAGAACTAATATATAATTTACCATAAGAATATGAGAAAAAAAAAAGAAAAAGGAGAAGGATGAAACTATGTCAATGAGAGGAGTAATTCTGGCATACCGAGGAGGTTCCAAGATCATCAGCAAGGCGTAAAATCATGGATGACCATCGAATTATATCTGGGTATTCCTCCATGAAGTGTAAGGCCTCCTCTGTTGTTGGACTCGAAACATAAAAATATGCATGAACTAGAAATACTGGTGCTGAAATTGAAACCCATGCATTATCCAAGTATTCTTGAAGAGATGGCGTGTATCCACTGTAGTACCACTTAGCCTCCAATAAAAATGATTTACATAAATCTGCCCACTGAATATTAACCATATTATATTAATCTTCTATTCCCAAAAGAGAAAAAAAGTATAAATGGAGAGAGGTTATTTGAAAAATAACTGTAGCTACCCAATCTAGCTCAACCCAATAGGTTGATCTAATGATTTGGAATTCAACTCAGGTCAGAATATGTTTTGAATCATTTTTTATATTGATTTAGTGCTTGTTTGAGAGTG
The DNA here is from genome assembly GCA_029204005.1 of Salix udensis. NCBI lineage: Eukaryota > Viridiplantae > Streptophyta > Magnoliopsida > Malpighiales > Salicaceae > Salix > Salix udensis. The sequence continues at coordinate 12,874,098 of CM055037.1, forward strand.
TGGTTGAGACTGCTTTTGAAAGTATTTTTCATTCAGATATGCATCAAAATGATATTTTTTTTCAAAAAATTATTTTTTATATCAGCACATAAAAATTACCTAACAACACCATTTTTTTTAATTTAAATAAAAAATAAAAATATTTTTTTTTAATTTTTTTTTCAAAAGCACTTTTAAAACGCAGTGTCAAACACCCCCTTAACTAAATATAGATGTGATGGTTAACTTATGATTTAATTCACCTGATCACACAAAATTCAAACCTAGTCATGCCAAAACCAAAAAAAAAAAAATTAAAATAAACAAATAGTACCAAATAACACATACCTTAAACCAATAATGAAAACACATAATACGATACTAAAATTTAGAAATGAATAAATACCGCTTTTTTCAAGTAAGGTAGAATGTCAACTCCTTGATCTTTAAGAATATCATAAGCCATTTCGTTAACCGAATTGTACGATGAAAGAAAACATAATTTCATGTAGTGTGGAAGTTGATCCATGAAATTAAGATCCCATCTGAAATTATAACATAAAAATGTTTTAGTCAAGTTACAAAAAGTAAAATAAATAAAGGGTGAGCGATACTAATATAGCATTGTAAATGCGCTCGAGAGCCCAAGATATAGTTGCTTCACAAACCTTACAATGGCATCTGTGAATAGCTCAAGCTCATCTAAGGTACCATAAACATCATAAACATCATCAATTGTTGTAAGAAGTGAATTAACTTTTGCTAGCATTCTCCGACAATTACTAAACTGAGGTTCAAATATGACCCCCACAGTCCAAAAGAAATTCTCCATTAGTCTATCCCTGGCAAAATCCAACTTTTCTCCTAGTCGTGTGCTCTTCCACCACCTTTTCATGTAAAGAAATTAAATTATCAACGTTAGATAAAATCTATATAAAATAAACTTTATTAAATTTATAATGGTTTTTTTTTTTGTAATGGAGTGTCTAGACCAGCTTACATAAATTTTAATTAAATTCTATGGTTCTTGTATATGTGACCATAAAATTTTCCCATATAAAAACAAGTTAAGTTACTAATTCTTATATTAAGGGGCATGACCCAAAAAAATATAGTAAGACTTTAAAACTTAAAATAAATATATCTCTTAAACCTAAGATCTTTACCACTAGGCTATCTCATAAGATTAAAAATTTAAATTTATAGTGATGAATCATCAATCTAAATATTGTTTAAACTAATAAATATAATTTAATAAAATGGTATTACTTTACATATATAGGTTGCAATCACTATCAAAAGAAAGACAAAAGTAAACTTTAGTTAAATTAATAATATAGGAGGATCATCAAAACTAGAAGTTTAAATTATCACATAGAATATAGGAGGATCATCAAAACTTAGTTAAACAAGAGGTTTACCTAGCTGAATGCTTCAGATCTTCTTGGTGTATTGCCTGTACCATGTTGAAATCCAATTTAGCAAGTTCTAACAAAATAGGTTCCATATCAGTTTTAGTTTCATATATATTGATGAACCAATTGGCCTCCAATCTTAGCATTCTCCAAGCCAATGGAAGCTCCAAGGCGTGGCTCACCAATTTTGAAAGATATTCCGAAGAGTTGCACTTCTTGACATATTTTTCAAGATTTTTGGCGGTGAAGTCTCTTGCATCATCTAAGATGCTCTCACCTTCTACCAACAAGTGTGAAGCTTCATACAGGTATAACATTCCCTTCACATCATCGTGAAGCCATGCCCAAAAGCTTCCTTGTTCGTTCTTGAATTGATTGAAAACCTCTACAAATGGAGAACACAAACTTTAACATGACTAGTTATGAGAATGAATTCAACCATCAATATCTACGTTTATCAAAATGTTGGATCATTAATCCAACATTGGGCTTATATGAAAATAATTATGTGTTTGTGAACTGTCAAATAAGGTGAAGCAAGTGTAATTATGCTAAGTATTTTTAGGCAATTGAGTTTTTGGTCTATCTAATAGGGTATCGACCTTTAATGTGTAGAGATTAAAGGGTTATTCCTATTTTAGTGATGGGCTAAAATAAGAATACAAAAGTATGGGAATGTCAAAAGGCATAAATACCAAAAGGTACCCGATTATCTATATATAGGGTCATGGTCCCCAGATTACACGGGCTACATTCTCATATTGACATCCCATTATCAGAGAGAAAACTAAGGTTAAGGTAGAGAGAATCAAAAGGCTCTCGAAGGTGAACGTGTTAATCTGGAAGACCATCTGTACGACTCTAAATAGCGACTTCCAGATATGGATTCAGGTATGCTTCCGCTTTATAGTATATGCAGTTTATGTGTTCTTGATAATTCGACATGAACGTCATTTCTCTATGCTATAAAATGCTAGATCTAACACAAAAGGCTTACCTTGAGGTACCTTATATCCATGTTGCCTTAAGAGTCGAAATTCGAGAGCAGTAGCATACAAGTCATTTGCTGTCTTTGTATTCTGTATATGATTTTCATCGAATAAGCTCTTCAAGATGCTCTCTATTTCATCAACAAAATGATATGATAACCCAAGTCTTTGGAAGGTATCGATTAGTTCAAGTTGATCCAAGGGTTTCGTTGCATTCACCAGCCTCATCCTTATCTCTGCCTTCAGCTTTCTGTTTCGTGCTGTGTATGGCTCTCCCTAAACAACACCAAATTCAAGTATTCAAGTTAAGTTGTCTGAGAATAACATATCATGAGATTATAACAGCAAGCAACCGTACCTTGTATTTACTAGTCAGTGACTGAATAAAATCGTATTCCCATGTGGAACTTTGATAATTTGCCGACCGCCGGACAATTTGATCAGAAGCTTCGGTGGCAACCATGCATCGGAATTTGGGAGTTAGAGAGCGATAATTCTTGCTTGATACAGGTCCTACTGAGGCGCGACTTGGAGATGCTAATGTTGGGAGAGTACAAAATGATGAAGCAAAGTGTGTAAGAGCCATTCCTAAGTGTTTTGGACTTCTTGGAATTTTTAAGTTGAGGATGGCAGTTCCAATTACAGGCCGTTATTTATAGATGTATTGTCCAGCTTAGATACCTCTATTTTTTTTTTTTTTATTTAACGATGACTTAGCATTCTTATAACAATTTTTACTTTGATTGGTTTCTCATTTTACCCGGTTTGGTCATATGGAATCTGATTAAAATACAAAATGATGAATCTGATTTTTGTTTTCAGGGGAGTGGGGTAGGGGTGTGAATCATAGACACAGAAATCGGTAAATGACTGGTAATAAAACGAGAGAAATGTTGCCCACTTGCCAGGCCACTGCATGTCGTTTGCGAGTTCTCACAAAAATAGCATCAGAGGTTAAGAAAATACATGTAGTTGAAAACTTATTTTCTCAAAATGGACACAGAAATCGATAAATTTTTGTTCTCTTTGGGAATGATTGATTGATTTCAATTAGAGGCTTCATTTAGTTTTAATGAAAAAAAAATACATAATACTAATAATAAGAATATTCTAATAAGTCATTTATGTATTTAAATAATATTAATTATTTTGAGAAGATCATAACAATTAATTAAAATTAATTTAGTCTAAAATAATAAAACTTCCATCCCTATGGTCTTTGTCATAACCCAATTTTGGGTTATTCTCCAAAACTACCCGAAAATAACAAAAAATAAAATAAAAGGGGTGGTGCCGGCAGAAAAATCAAGGTGAAAATTTTAGACGTTTCCGAAAGCTCGATGTACCTCTTTTGTGCTCTAAAATGAAGGAAATCGCAGATTCAAGGCTAAAGTAATTTATTATCAAATAAATCAGTGTAAAAATTAAGTCAAAAATATAATTATATTTTTATGGGCCAGTTTGATTTAATCGTTGACCAATTTAAAAGTGTAATTATGTTTGAGAATTAATTTAGGGTCGAATTGAAGGATTAAATTAAGTGCAAGAACTTGATTGTATTTTAAATTGGTCAAATTAATTTTATTAGGGGCTTAATCGATGAAAATTCAAGTTCTTGAACTTAATTCGGGTTCAATTGATAAGATTGGAATTTTTGGAGACCAATTTGAAATTTTTTCAAACCAATTATGCGAAATCAAGGGGCAAATTGAACAAATTGAGAGTTTAATGGTCGATTGAGAGTTAAATCGTGCAAATTAGAAATCACGGACCAAAATGAAAAAAAACACGCAAAGTCAAGGTTAATATTTGAAATTATGACGGGGTATAATTAGACAATTAGAAATTGAGGGACCAAACTACACTTACACCTCCCAGAAGCAACAACCCTGATATGGCGCACGCCATCACTTGCACTGTTGCTGACCAGCCGCCTACACCACCGCCAACAAGCCACCTGGACACCGCCGCCAACAAGCATGCTGCTGCAGGGGGTAGCCCGCCATTTGTAAGCAACGATTACCTCTGCACTGCCTATAAAATGATGAGTAGAGAGGAAAAAAGGCAGAGAGGAAAAACAGAGGAAAAATTGAGAAATACATAACCAAATTGCACTTAAAAAACTAGACGAGAATTTCTCTTCGTCTCCATCGTTCACACCATCATCTCCCTCTATTCCCCACACTACAGCATCTCCCTCTCAACCGCCCCTCTCTCTCTCTCTAAAACCAGCAACCAGTTTCTCTCTCTCCCTCTCGGTTAGCAACTCCAACGCCAGCTTAGGCCACCCAACTTTACCCTCATCACCATCGGCAGCCTCCCCTCCATTGGCGACCCAACCACGGTCCCAGGCAAGGGCAGCAGTAGGGTCTACGATGTAAACATGTCAACTTCCGACGTCCACTCCGGCCACCATTTCCGATGCCACCATGACCAGAAGAACCACCTCAACCTCTTCTACACAACGGTATTAACAGGTACGCCGTTCATGACACTCTAAAATTTACTACTCATCGTCTCTTTTGCATGCGGGGAGTGAATTAATTCACTACCCGCGTGGATTGGTCAAGCCGGGCTTTGTGCCCGGCCTGACCCTTTGAGTAAGGTGGGCTTCCAGCCTGTCTGGGCTAGAAGCCTAGACCAGATGAGATCTAGGCTGCCAGTCACCTGGGCTGAAAACCCAAACCGAAATGGGGTGGGCTGACAGCCCAGCCCTAGGCAAGGTGGGCTGACAGCCCACCAAAAAAAATAAAAAAATAGAAAAAAATACAAATTTGCATAAAAAATATATATCTTTGAAAAAAAAGTAATTAAAAAGAATATGTTGTTTTCGTGCATACGGCCAGTACGCTAACATATTTCGAACATCGCCTTTTAAAAAAAATTATTATTTCACAGTTCAAAGAAAAATATGTTTTGGCATGGATTTTGTAAACAGAAAAATTGTTTTTTCTCGCATTTGTGGATTTTACAACATGTTTGTAAAATCCAAAGGGTATTGACCAATATTCCAAAAATATTAAAATCTCATTTTTGGGGATTCATATTATTCACTGCTGATATTTGGATAAATAAATTGTAAAGGGGTTAATATACAAAATATTGACGGGGATATACCGTCAACACGTCCGGCTGACGCACCTACAGTGTTCTACAAAAAAATAAAATAAAATAAATAAAATTATCTATACAGCCATACAACCAACTCTTGTTTTTTGTATCTTTTGTAAGGGTATATCCATATTTGTATTGTTTAGAAACATTTTTAAGACCATAAACACACTGCCACAACTCTTGATTTTTTACTTAATCGAGGGTAGATTAGTTATTTTACTATTCACAACAATGTAAAAATTGAAAAATACTCCCGGGTAGTCAACTTTTTATTTGTATGATAAGAGAGCAATTTTAATGTGGCACCCTGTTAAGATAAGTTAGCTTATAGATAGTCATGATCAAAACTGTTGATTTAGTAGAATTATAAATAAAATTTATTATAAATCAAAACTCTCAAAACTAAGAAAACAAAAATTCAAAATATGCAATCTTAATTCATTTAAATTATAGTTAAAAGTCTATTGCATCTCCTTTAATATACAAACTTTTTTAATTTTACTAATCAATCCTGCTGATAGTGCATTATTGTTTTCTAAATTTCAATCCTCATTTATATATATATGACAATCGTGACACATGATTTAAGCGTGAAATGTAGACACTTGACAAAGTTGATTAGGTTATAGATAGACATGATCAAGAATTTTGATTGAGTAGACTCATAGATAAAATCTGATACTCATTAAAAACACCCCCAAACATTATGGTAACGTCAACCATCCTATGAAAAAGTCAAAAATACCCTTACGTCCAAGGATAATTGTTTTTTTATTTAATACAGCTTTAATTAAAAAAATCATTAATTCTCATGAATTAAAATTATAAATTATTAAAAAATTGATCAAATTCTCATGGATTTAGTAAATTAGTTGTTAAATCCTAAAAGATGCATGAAAATACATCTTTCTTTTTTGAATATTTATTTTATGAAAAACTAAACAATATAATTTTTGTATTTTTGAGAGACTTATCTATATTAAAATAAAATATTTATTGTATTTTAATTAAACTTTTTATCTTTTTTATCATATATTCAAAACAAAAATAAATAAAAGAAAAGGCCAACACACATACACACATTTCCTTACTATATTTTACTCGATCACACTTTAATTACATCTCTCAATCAAGGACTAAAAAATAACAAAAATAAATTTTAAAAGAACAAATAAATACAAAAATTTATTATAAATTAAAACTCTAAGAAAAAAATAGATATTTAAAATATTTAATTTTATTCATTAAACTTCAAAAAAATAGCTATTGCATATCCTTTAATATAAAAACATAATGGAATAAAAATATAATTCTAATAATACGAATACTCTGATTTTAACATTCCTATGCATAATTGATCACAAATGATTTTAACATTCCTAAGAGATAGACACATTATTTAAGCGTGAATATCCTGGAAAGTTGATTGGATAAGTTAGGTTAGAGATAGACAGGATCAAGATTTTTGATTGAGTAGAGCTACAAGTAAGATTGAAACTTATATAATGGTTATATATTTCAAGTTTTTTACCACCACATCATGCCTCTCGAGGAAAATATGACGGAAAACGTAACGAAAGGATACGGCCTCTAGTTATAGCAAGTTGCTCTAATCCACCTGCTATGATAGTGAGAAAAGAAGACTAATCTTTATTCAAAAACAAATCAGTGTCCTTTTCATTAGTAAGCGGCCAATATTACAACTACTGTAATCAGCATTTATGAGATAATAGTAAATAATAGAAAATTAGATAAATTGACGCTGACAAACGTAAATCTAGTCCTAGCTTTAAGCAGTAAAAACAGTGCAATCGGAAATAAGGAGGTATCTTGGTAGATAGGGGCTGTTTGCCAATTGGAGGTTACATCAGGGCTTCTTTCCTCTTAGAGTCCTTGCCTTTTAGGGTTCCTCTGTGACGTGTGGTTCTTCCTAGTGTGTTCTTGTTAAAATCCAGATGGAAGAAAAGTTGGTTATAACAAATTATTGTTATAACTAAAATCTTTGTCCAGTAGTGTTAGAGATTATTTGTATGTTCTCTGTTTTGTAGTAGGAGTAGTCTCTATATATATTTCAGCATTGTAACATAAAAGAAAATGAAAATGAAATTGAAGATGAAAATTCATTACTGAAAGTTTGACATGGTATCAGAGCAAATCTCGAATTTTTCTTTAAAATCGAATTGCTGTTTTTTCTCTTCTGGCTCGAAACCCAGAACTCGATTTGCACAGTGCTTGTTCATCAAGAGCACTGTTCATACACAAAACCAATCCCCACAGAAAAAAAACACCCAACAGTGAATCTCGAATTTTTTTTTTCTTGAACCGTATTCTTTTTTTTTTCTCTCGAATTAGTTATCTCGAAAATTTACTGTTCATACCCAGATTTTCCCGAGAAAATAAAACCCAGATTTTCGCGAGAAAATAAAAACCCAGATTTTCCCGAGAAAATAAAACCCAGATTTTCCCGAGAAAATATCAGGGCTTCTTCGCCATCTCCGGGCGAGTCTTGTTCATCGTACCTCTTCATCACCTCCAGCGAAACCCCTCTTGAACTAGCAAACACCCATCAGCTCACAAACACCCATCAGCTCACAAACACCCAAACGAAAATCAAATCACCTAACCCATACGAAAGCAAACCCAGAACTTCATCCACCTTTATAAAGCCCTACATGACGAAGGTCTCTGTCTCTGCCTCTCTCGAGAACGAGGAACTCACCATGGAAGAACGAAACCTCCTCTCCGTAGCTTACAACAACGTAATCGGTGCTAGACGTGCTTCTTGGAGGATTATTTCCACAATCGAGCAGAAAGAGGAGAGTCGTGGAAATGAACACCATGTGTCTGTGATCCATGCCTACAGGGCTGAGATTGAGACCGAACTGTCTTCGATCTGTGACAATATATTGAAGGTGCTCTACTCACAGGTGATTCCAGTGGCCAAGGCTGGTGATTCGAAGATTTCCAATTTGGAGATGAATGGAGATTATCCGGCTGGTGTTAAAAATGGGGAAAGAGAAAGGGGGAAAAGGTTTTTAGGGTTACCCTTATATACGGTTGACCGAAACGGGGTAGTTGACCGAAACGGGGTTGACCGAAAATACAAAAATACTGGTGGGTTGATGTGTTCTCACTGCGGGGAAATGAGGCACTCAAAACAACAGTGCTATGAAATTATTGGCTACCCGGACTGGTGGGATTTTTCCAAAAAACCCCGGAAAAATATCAGAACACCTATGGCACATCTAACGACAGTAGATCAGGTACTGCCTACAGCAAATGTGGCTCATCCAGGTATCATCGAAAAACCTTTTGCACACTCTGTTATTACTAAAAATAGTGATTGGATTATTGATACAGGTGCATCTAATCACATGACTAGTGATTCCGATAATTTAATCTGTCATAAACCCTCCTCACGTATAGCTGTACGCACTGCTAACGGTAGTACCTCCCCTGTTACGGGGGAAGGATCTCTCATTTTGAATCACTCTATAACACTTGATACTGTCCTTATTGTTCCATCTCTTGCGTATAATCTCTTGTCGGTTAGTCAAATTACTACTACTCTTGAGTGCACGGTAACATTTTGGCCTCAGTTTTGTGTTTTTCAGGACATTCTCACCCGGAAGATTCTTGGTTATGGTGTTAGACGAGATAATCTCTATTATCTGGAATTAACGAAACAAGGGGGGTCAAAACTGGGTTATGCGCATCAAACGAGGAGTACGGATCAAGCTCAGGCTCTCGTATGGTTGTGGCATCGACGACTCGGACATTTGTCATTTGGGTATCTTAAGAAGTTACAACCGCAGTTATTTTCAAGGTTAAGTATTTCAGATTTTCAGTGTGAAATTTGTGAATTGGCGAAAAGTCACCGTATTCCCTATTTGCCTAGTTTGAATAAAAGTGTAGAACCATTTGCAGTAATTCATTCTGATGTTTGGGGTCCGGCAAAGGTCTCATCCTTTTCTAATGCACGGTATTTTGTTACATTTATTGATGAATGTACTCGGATGACCTGGATCTCTCTCCTCCGAAATAAAAGTGAAGTAAGTACAAAGCATTTCAGGAATTTCAGAAAATGGTGCTGGCCCAATACCAACGGCACATTCGTACACTTCAGTCAGATAATGGTACAGAATTTATGGATCAAGTACTAGGTAATTTTTTACAGCATCATGGAATTCGACATCAGACATCCTGCACATATACTCCACAACAGAATGGATTAGCCGAAAGAAAGAACAGGCAAATTATGGAAATAGTTCGTGCTTCGCTATTTGGCATGAATCTGCCAAAATACTATTGGGGTGAGGCAGTCAAATCCGCTGCGTACTTAATAAATCGAACACCATCTAGTGCAATTGTTTTTCAGTCTCCTCAACAGAAAATGGAGTCTCTTCTGTCGGTTCCTCACCTTCCAAATTTGGAGCCGCGGGTATTTGGTTGTACGGTATATGTCCACATTCCTAAGGTTCTGCGAAGCAAACTCGATCCGTGTGCTAAACGGTGCGTGTTTGTAGGTTACTCGGAGTTTCAGAAAGGATATCGGTGTTATGATCCTCATCATCGCAAGCTACATGTGACCTTGGATGCATCATTTCGAGAATCCGAACCCTACTATTCAGGGGGAGTTCCTGGTTCTTCTCTTCAGGGGGAGAGTAACAATGAAGAGAATGAAGATATATTCGAATTAGAGGAAATGAGACCAAGCCGGGATGATAACTTGGAAGGTTGCACAGACCAGAATGATCTTAGTAACGACCCCCCTATGTCTCTTGAATTACCAACGCCTACACCATTAACCGAAGAATCAACCGAGAATGTATCTCCTCAGTCCCCTCAGGTAACCCTAAATCCTATCCCTGATGAGATAAATGAAATTCCTGTCTTAGAAAATAATGTGACTAATAGATACCCACAAAGATTAAATCGGGGAGTCCCAAGGAAACAATATGAACCTGATCCAAAACACAAAACTAAATACCCCATCAGCAATTATATCTCTACTCATAGATTATCGGAATCATATGCATTTACTGTTAATCAATTATCCAATGTGTCTATTCCTAGTAATATACAGGATGCATTAGCAGACCCAAAGTGGACCAAGGCGATGAATGAGGAAATGGAGGCTTTGCAGAAGAATAACACATGGGAGTTATGTCAACTACCAACAGGAAAGAAGAAAGTTGGGTGTAAATGGGTGTTCACAGTGAAGTTGAAAGCAGATGGGAGCATTGATAGATACAAAGCAAGGTTGGTAGCAAAGGGATATACACAGAAGTATGGGGTGGACTACCAAGAAACTTTTGCCCCGGTTGCAAAAATAAACACAATCCGGATTCTCATATCGATAGCAGTGAATCGAGACTGGGCCTTACAACAATTTGATGTCAAGAATGCCTTCCTGAATGGAGATCTTGAAGAAGAAGTTTATATGGAATTGCCACCCGGAGTGAAAACCAGGTGCTCACGAGAAACGAATGTATGCAAATTAAAGAAGGCTTTATATGGGTTAAAACAGTCACCCCGAGCATGGTTCGGAAGATTCTCATCCACGATGAAAGAGTTTGGCTATAATCAAAGTAATTCGGATCATACTTTGTTTATAAAGCACAAAGGAGGGAAGGTAACGGCTCTAATAGTATATGTGGATGATATGGTCTTAACAGGAGATGATCCAGAAGAAAGAAAGGCTCTACAACAGTTTCTAGCATCGAAATTCGAAATGAAAGATCTCGGACAACTGAAGTACTTCTTAGGGATTGAGGTCTCGAGGTCAAAAACGGGGATATGTCTTTCACAACGAAAATATGTGTTGGATTTATTAGCAGAAACTGGAATGCTTGCATGCAAACCGGTAGATACACCTATGGAGATGAATCACAAACTGGGACAAGCAGAAGATCAGACGTCAGCTGACAAAGGACGTTACCAAAGATTAGTCGGGAAACTGATTTATTTATCACATACACGGCCAGACATAGCCTATGCAGTCAGCGTGGTAAGTCAGTTCATGCATTCACCAGGAGAGGAGCACATGGAAGCAGTATATCGGATCCTAAGATATTTAAAAAGTGCACCGGGAAGAGGACTACTATTCTCAAAGAATGAAGTTCGTGAAATTACAGGATACACAGACTCAGACTGGGCAGGAGATCAGATAGATAGAAGATCGACATCAGGTTACTTTACTTTTGTAGAAGGTAACCTAGTAACTTGGAGAAGTAAGAAGCAGAAAGTAGTCGCAAGGTCAAGTGCAGAAGCAGAATACCGGGGTATGGCTCATGGTGTATGTGAATTGCTATGGATTAAACAGGTACTACAAGACCTGGGAATTGAGTATGGGACATCTATGGGTCTATACTGTGATAATAAGTCAGCTATCGAGATTGCGCATAATCCTGTTCAACATGATCGTACCAAACACGTTGAAGTCGATCGACATTTTATTAAAGAAAACCTTGATCGGAAAATTATACAATTTCCGTTTGTAAGGTCAGAAGATCAGCTGGCAGATGTACTCACAAAAGCGGTTTTAGGAAGAGTGTTTCATGGTGCAATTAACAAGTTGGGCATGATAAACATCTACGCTCCAACTTGAGGGGGAGTGTTAAAATCCAGATGGAAGAAAAGTTGGTTATAACAAATTATTGTTATAACTAAAATCTTTGTCCAGTAGTGTTAGAGATTATTTGTATGTTCTCTGTTTTGTAGTAGGAGTAGTCTCTATATATATTTCAGCATTGTAACATAAAAGAAAATGAAAATGAAATTGAAGATGAAAATTCATTACTGAAAGTTTGACAGTTCTACATCAAATTGACAACCTCTTGATCCAAAAATTGCGACTACTTATGATCTGAAAGATGAGCGAACCTTTTAATTTAAACCATGAGTCCAAGAATTCTGTGTGATGTCCCCTCATAATTTAAATGATGAATACAAACAACTAACGTTGCAGAATCATGATATAAGCAAGCCCTACAACCTTTACGTGATTTGCATTGTCAAAATCAGTATACGACTACGATAGCAGTCATTTTGTGGTTATAAAGTTTGCTGCAGTCTATTACTTTGGAAAAATGGGCGCACTTTTGCTTAATGGTAGCTCCAACTTCTTCATCATGCATGTTAAGTTTCAAGTTTAATGGGGAGTGGGGTGGGGGTGTAAATAATAGACACAGAAAACGATAATTTTTTGTTTTCTCTTTGGGATTGATTGATTGATTTGATTGCATAATCTCTTATGTACATAGTTGTAAGTGATTTTGGCAGTGAAGGCAGAATTATTTTTGAATTAATCATGAATTTTTTTATCAGATTTAACCATTTATTTACAAATATTTACCAATGAGATCTTCAGGTTATAACTCTCTAAACAACTCTAGATTTTTCTAACGGTATTTTAGGGACAACTAAATACTTTTATTTTATTGTTATCATTGCATGTCTTATATTCTTAACCCAACAGTTTTACCCTCCCTCAACATATGTGAATACTTTACTAGTCTCAAGCCTATAGAGAATATGGATGCATGGATGAAAAGCACAAGGAAATTCTATTATATATTAGACTCTAATCATGTAATTGATCACATTGGAAGCATCCAATTCAATTATAATTCTGTTTCATATATTTTCTTCTCTAGTAGATGATTGTTTTAAAGCTTTAATCACTGCAATTAGCTCTGCTTCAGTGGAATCCTTAATCCTTACCGGTACAAAGTGTCATAACTCATTTATGGGTTATTCTCCAAATTCATCCATTTTCCTTGCAAAATAAAATACAAAAAATTTTGGATTGAAACCATAAATTTTGGAGGAAGTCGATAGCCTAATTGTACCTAGTTGTGCCCAAGACTGAAAAAACAATGCAAGTTCAAGGTAAAAAAAAATGCTTATTAGACAAATCAACAAAAACAAATTAAGTTTGATGACATAATTTAAGTTTTAGTAGGCTAATTTGATTTAATCATGGACCAAATGAAAGTTTGATTCTGTTAAAGAAATATTTGGGTGCAATTGAATGATTTAATTAGGTGCAAGGACATAGTTATAGTTTAAATAGGTCAAAATAATTTTATTAGGGGTTTAATTGGTGAAACATTAAGTTTGAGAATTTAATTTGGGCTTACATAAAAAGATTGAAATTTTAGTAGATCACATTTATTTTTTACCGTGTCAATTGATGGAAATCATGGGAAAAATTACAAGAAAATCAAAGTTTAAGATCAATTAGGGGTAAAAGTTAAACAAATTCAATAAGAAGGACCAATTTATAAGATGCATCTAACTATGCTTGTTAATATGTGCTTGTTGGTTTATAAAAATTAAGGGTAAATCTCTTTGTTAAATTATATAAAAAGTATTTTTAATATTATAATTAAGGAATTCATAAATTATTTAAGAATTTAGTCATTTGCGACTCGATCTAAAATTTATTTTTTGGTGATTAAAAATAAACACCACTCACATTAATATTTTTGTAATTTACATAAAATACTTTATTTTAATATGATAAGCTATTTTTTTTTATCCATCGGGACATGGGGTGGAAGTGGTTTTCATCTCTTCGGGTTTTAATTCCCTTTTAAGGAATTGTTCAGTAAAGAAAGAAAGATGTTGATTATTTAATGCACATAGTTTTATTAAAATTAATTAATTATTTATTTAACATAAAATAAAGATTATTACATGAATTGAGGTATAAATAAATCCATGAAACAAAACTTCGGCAGCAAAAAGTGTGAAAAAAGTAGCTTTTGTTTTTTATTTGTTCATTTTATTTAAATTTTATAATTATAAGTAGAAAAAAAAGGTTTGGGTGGTTTAACAAACAATTTTACATTCATCTTTTCGTTGCTTTAATTTGAGAGTAAAATAATATGTTTAGTGTGAAAAATAAAAATACACCCAAAAAGACTTATTTGTTTTTAATCGAAAGGCACAAAGATAATTTTATTATAGCCCAAGATATGTATATATATATTACACGCAAAATGTAGATTGGACATAGCTTATTGTATTTCCTCGAAATAGCTTGGGTTTTTTTGCAATAGAAGAGGAACATTGCCTCCACAATCCTATTCTCCTATAAAAGTCTCTAATATCTTGTTTGATCAACCATCACTTATTTTTCAGATTCCAGTCTTATCAGGTTGGCATATTTGAGAGTAAAATAATATTTCTTGGTCTTAGTAATCTGACGAAAATATCAATTCTAAAATTACGTTTTCAAAACTTATTTCCAGTCTAACGTTAGCAGTGCATTGTTTGATGGAAGCCTCTCTCTATCCTTTGATGATCTTGGACCTACCTGCATCATTTTCAGAAATTTCTCACCGTCCACCTTTTGAAAGATCCCTCCTCACGTCACGGAAAAATCTGAAGAATCAAACAAAAACATTACATTCTTGGTCTTAGTAATCTGACAAAAATATCAATTCTAAAATTTCGTTTTCAAAACTTTTGTAGACTTCCGTTGTTTTTGTATTTTAAAATTATATATATATATATATTACTTCAAATTAAAATTTAGTTTTTATATATCATTTTATGTGTTAATATTAAAAATAATAATAATTATTATTATTTCAATATATTTCCAAGCAAAAAGTACTACAATAATATTAAACAGATTTTGTAGTATGGCCCTTGAACTGGGTCTTTGCAAAGAGACAATTTTATTTGGAACATTATATGGTATTTTGAACAAGGACATATAATAGAGAGGAAGATTACACAGCACTGATTTTAATAAACAAAGTCTTTCACCTATAGATGACATCCTCTCTTTCCAAGCTCTAAGACGAGACTTGTTCTTCTCTGTAAGTAGTTTCCAAATGGAGGGAAGTCCCGTATTTTCTCCAAACAAAAGACCCAAGTATTTAAACGGTAAACCACTATATTTAAATCTCAAAGCATCAACCACACCTTTAGTTAATATATTCTTAAGCATAATTGATCACAAATGATTTTAACATTCCTAAGAGATGGACACATTATTTAAGCGTGAAATGTATCTATCGAAATGCATGTTTAACCTGGAAACTTGATTGGATAAGTTAGGTTCGAGATACACATGATCAAGATTTTTGATTGAGTAGAGTTACAAATAAGATTGAAACTTATACATTGTTTGGCATCTATCTTGATTCTGATTTTCGGAAAGACAGAATGTAAACCACAAGTTTACAGGGGAGTGGGGTGGGGGTGTGAATCATAGACACAGAAAACGATAAATTTCTGTTTTTTTCTGTGAAAATTTGAAGCACATGCTGAGGATCCAGTGCAAAATATTGATTTCATAAATCTTTTATGTCGGCTTGGTGGATCATATCATTTTGACAACGAGATTGAAAACAACCTTGCATAGATTTTTGAATGCCCTTCCTTATCTTCCTCCTACCCTATTTTTGGATTATTCTTTAAAATTTATTTAAAACAACATAAAAATAATAATAATAAAAATAAAATAAAACGAGCTAATGTTGGTAGAAAAATTAGGCTGCAAATTTTGAACGGATTTGAAAGCTTGATCGGACTTTTTTAGTGTCTAAAAATGAAATAACATGCAGATTCAAGGCTAAAATAATTTATTATTCGATATATTTGAGTAAAAATTAAGTCAAAAGGTATAATTATACTTTTTATAGGTCAATTTGATTTAATTATGGGTCAATTTAAAGTATAATTATGTTTAGAAATTAATTTAGAGTCCAATTAAAGGATTTATTTAAGTGTTAATACTTAATTATACTTTAAATTGGTCAAATTCATTTAATTAAGGGTTCAATGGTGAAAAATCAAGTTCAGGAGCATAATTATGGTTTGATTGAGAAGATTTGAATTTTCAGAGACCAAATTTAATTTTTACCACGTTAATTGGATTAAATCAGTGGTGAAATCAAATGAAATTGAAAGTCTAATGGTCAGTTGATCAATTTGCATATATTCAAGACCAAAGACCAAAGTAAAAAGACGCGTAGATTTAAGGTTGCTACTGAAATTTTAGAGGGAATAAAATGCATAACTTTAATATGTTTAAGATTAATTAGGTGCACATTTAGAACAATTTTAAATTAAAGAACCAAAATGCGTGTCTTTTTCAAGATTTGCAGGTGTAACTGCAGTATTCAGTAGTCTGAACAGTGTAGTCATGCCAAAGTAGAAGAGGAAGAGGCAACCCATCGCAACAAGTAATGAGCAGTTGAAGGTTCCCCTCCCTTCTTCCTCAACACCTTTTTCTTCACCCTTTCCGGCAGCAGCAGCTTCACATCTTATCGTCAAGACCTGCAACAATTCCTTCTTCCCTAACAGAACTCCTTCTTCCCTAACAGCTTTTTCTTCTCCTCAAAGGCAAACATGGAGTCTTCGGCTATGCAATCAAGCCCACGTCTAGGAGACCATACTAGGAATGCTTTGATCCGGCCCTTTCACAAAGGCGTACCAAGAATAGAAGCCAGAAAATACATCTCTTTCTAAGAAGAAGATGAGTCTCGAAATACACTTTACTCAAGTTTGCTAAGATAGATTTCAATCGAGTTCAGTTACTGCACAAACAAGAGCTATCCATTCTGTCGAGGTATTTTTTTCGTTCAAGTTCGAGGGAGATATGAGACTAAATTTCTACTGGAATTTATTTACTCAGTTTCTATTTACAATTTAGGTGGTGGAATGATTTAAATTTTGCTGAGGAGCTTCCATATGCAAGAGATAGAATTGTGGGGATCTATTTCTGGGCAAATGGAATCCATTTCGAGCCTCAATATGCTTTCTCTGGGATGATAGCCTCGAAATATACAAAATTTGTATCACTGGTAGATGATGCATATGATGCAAATGCATCATTTGTTAGCTCATAGTCAGTCTTTCCCTTCTAAATCTTTCATAAACATAGAAGTTCAGGAAAGGACGTGTAATCTTCTGTCACAATTTCAGATGCTTCATGAATGCTATGGGAATCTTTTCAACGAAACTGAGAATGATATGGGAAAGCAAGGATGATCCTATGCCTCATATTATGTGGAGGCAGTATGAATATTTTTCCAGTCTCATGCATTCTTTTACTATTTCTAGCATAATATATTGTTATTGTATATATATATATTAATTGAAATAGTTCAAAGAAGTGGTGAGAGGCTATCATGCGGAGGCGGAGTGGGCAGATAAATGCCATGTCCCAACATCCGATGAGTATGTGCTTGTGGGTTACTTATGGCAGCATTCTTTCTTGGATTGGAAGAAGTAGCAGAAGTAGCAGGAGTGGAGGAGTTTGAATGGCTTAAAAGTAAACCAAAAATTATTAAAAGTAATCCAAAAATTATCCAAAAATTAAGATTAATTTAAGTTAAACTGTGATCCAAACCAAGGTTAATAACTAAACAACTTAGATAAATAAAAGTTTATATAAGCTTACATCATATGCACATTGGAAAAACTCATCTCATACGTCCAGAAATTTACTCTTCGACGAAAATACATTATGCTCTCCCGTATTTATGGAAATATATTCTTTCCTTTGACGGCCTCACATTTGTATGGAAATATGGTATTTCAACAGCATTTAATGTCAAACATACACTAAAAAAAGCAATAAACTGACTGATGAACGAAAGAATTGACAACCTCTTGATACATGAATTTCGAAGACTTATGATCTGAAACATGAGCGAACTATTTAATTTAACGATGTGGAATTTTTTATTTTTTTTTGGATTTGAGGAAATCCCATTTCCCAAAAGTATACATTGTGGGTCCAGGTGAAAGAGTAAAATCCCGGTTATTTTAGGCTCTTACAAAAAATAAATATCTTAACTCGAACTCAAGACCTATTATACAGATCTCAGTCTTTTTGCTGACACATCACACCCTTGAGGATAAAATAGCGGAAAACATAACGAAAGGACTCTGCCTTTAGTTATAGCAAGTTGCTCGAATCCACCAGCTATGATAGTGATAAAAGAAGACTAATCTTTATTCAAAAACAAATCAATGTCCTTTTCATTAGTAAGCGGCCAATATTACAACTACTGTAATCAGCACTTATGAGAAAATAGTAAATAATACAAAATTAGATAAATTGACGCTGACAAACATAAATCTAGTAGATAGGGACTCTTGCTGTTTGCCAATTGGAGGTTATATCAGGGCTTCTTTCCTTTTAGAGTCCTTGCCTTTTAGGGTTCCTCTGTGACGTGTGGTTCTTCCGTAGTGTGTTATGTAGAAATTAGAGAACAAAAGAAATACTGAATAACGTTGTGTATTGTATTGACTGTTAAGCTTAGAATTTATACAAGAATTTGAACTGTCTATGCCTACAAAATAGCCATGCAAGGCTTGTGCTATGTGCTGTACAATGTAACAGAATTTACATAACTGAAATGAATAACAGAAATGTACAATTCTTCAACACTCCCCCTCAAGTTGGAGAGTGGATATCTTGCACTCCCAACTTGCGAATCATAGGAACATATAAATCTTTTCCTAGAGGCTTTGTCAAGATGTCTGTCAGTTGATGTGCAGAATTCACATGCTTCGTAACTATCGATCCATCTTGAATTTTATCTCTAATGTAGTGACAATCCATTTCTATGTGTCTTGTTCGCTCATGAAAAACTGGATTGGCTGCAATGTGTAGAGCAGCTCGATTATCACAGTATAACAAAGCAGGCTCTTCGTGGGAGAGACCCAAATCTGTCAACAGAGAACGAAGCCAAGTTAACTCACAGCATGCTCCTGTCATTGCTCGATATTCTGCCTCTGCTGAAGAAAGAGAAACTGTTTTCTGTCGTTTTGATCTCCAAGATATTAATGAGGGCCCAAGAAAGATACAGTAACCTGTAGTGGATTTCCGAGTAAGTGGGCAACCTGCCCAATCTGAGTCACAATAAGCTCTCAATCTAGCATCATTATTTGAAGAAAAAAATAGACCTTTACCATGAGCTCCTTTCAAATATCTGATAACTCGAAGTGCTGCTTCCATATGCAATTTCCAAGGGTGATGCATGAATCTACTCAAGACATGTACAACATATGTTATATCAGGCCTAGAAATAGTTAACTAAATCAGTCTGCCGACTAGCCTTCTATACTGACTGGAATTCTTAAGTAAATCACTTTCATCTGATAATTTCAATCCTCTTTCCATAGGGGTATCAATCGGGGCTGATCCCAGTAGTCCTGCATCCGCAATTATTTCTAACGCATACTTACGTTGTGAAATAAAAATTCCATTTTTAGAAGTGGATACCTCAATGCCAAGAAAGTATTTCAAATTACCGAGTTCTTTGATGTGAAAATTACTATGCAGAAATTTCTTAGTTGCATCAATACTAGCAATATCATTTCCAGTAATCAAAATATCATCCACGTATATTAACAGGGCAGTAAATAACTTGCCTTGTTTTCTGGTGAACAAAGAGTAGTCAGCTCGTGACTGTTCAAAACCCGCGGAGCAAATAGCCTCTGAAAACTTGGCAAACCATTGGCGAGAGGCCTGTTTCAACCCGTATAAGGACTTGTGTAGGCGACATACCAGGTCAGTCTCCCCCTGTCGCCGAAGTCCAGGTGGTGGTGACATGTATATTTCTTCCGTTAAGTCACCATGTAGAAAGGCATTATTGACATCCAACTAATGAATTGGCCATTTGTGAGAGGCAGCCAAAGCAAGTAAGCAACGGACGGAAATAATTTTGGCAGTGGGAGAAAAAGTGTCCTGAAAATCAACACCTTCTAACTGAGTGAAGCCCTTGGCGACTAACCGAGCCTTGTACCGCTCAATAGAACCATCTGATTGGTGTTTGAATTTAAACACCCAACGACAACCAATGGGGAACTTGCCTGCCGGAAGAGGGACGAGAGTCCAAGTACCATTTTCCTGTAGAGCTTGCAATTCAGATGCCATGGCTGCTTGCCATTTAGGATTAGAAGCAGCCTCGGAATAGGATCGTGGTTCAGTGGCTGAGCTAATCTGAGCAGCAAAAAAATGAAGAGCAGGTGTATACCGGTGATAAGAGACAAAATTAGCCAGTGGATATTTCGTACCTTTAACCGGACCTGGTAACAAGGATGATGATTGGGATGAGGAAACGGTGGAGCAGAGGTATTCACGAAGCCTGGCCGGTGGACCAGTGGGTCGGGTGGAACGCCGAAGGGGAGCTAAGGCATGGGAATGGGATTTGTCAGAGTCAGGAGAAGAAATGTAAGGTGGAGATAGTGGTTGAGTTGGGGAAGATGGAATCGGAGTATTGTCCGGTGGAGGAGAAGGGTCGGGTAATGTGTTTGTGGGTGTTGGTGGGTATGTGAAAGAATCATAGTGTTCATGGGCCGGGATGGGTATTGGGCCGAAATTTGATGATGGGTCAGGTTGTGAGTGTGGAGGAGAAGCAAAAGGGAAGACCATCTCATGAAATATGACATCGCGACTGGTAAAAATTTTTTGGTTTGATAAATCATATAATTTATAAGCCTTTTGACCAACAGGATAACCAATAAAAATTGACGGTATGGAACGATGATCAAATTTATGGGAAGGATGGACATTAGTAGCGTAAGTTAAACAACCAAAAACACGTAAATGAGAAAATGAAGGGGGTTTTGAATAAAGAAGTTCGAATGGTGTTTTAAAAGAAAGAACCGGTGAGGGTAGTCGATTTATAATGTGTACAGCAGTAAGAGCACACTCTCCCCAAAAATTATTAGGGAGACTAGCCTGAAATTTTAAGGCTCGAGCTACCTGTAAAATGTGACGGTGTTTATGTTCCACAACCCCGTTTTGTTGGGGTGTATAAAAGCAAGAATGTTGAAAAATGACACCATGATCATTAAAAAAAGTGCGAAGAGAAATAAATTCTCCACCATTGTCACTTCGAAATATTTTAATGTGCGACTCAAATTGGGTAAGAACATAATTAAAAAAATTCTTGAGAAGCGATTGTGCCTCACTTTTGTGACTCATTAAAAAAATCCATGTAAAACGCATGTAATCGTCAACAATAGTGAGAAAATAAAAAGCACTAGAAATTGAAGAGTGTTGATAGCGACCCCAAATATCATAATGTATTAGTTCAAAAGGTTTTACAGAAGAAATGACATTATGACAAAAAGGTAAACGACTCTGCTTGGCTAAAGGACAAATAGGACAAGCTTTAATTGACTGAACTGGAAAATTTAAAAAGTTCTTTGAGATGAAATTTAAACGAGATGGTGATACATGACCTAATCGGTTATGCCAAAGATCGGCGGATGAAATGGTGAGGTTGCAAGTTGCTTGATGTGTTGGTGAGATATTTGGGTCGGGTTTCTTTATCGTCAGCGCCACCAAATAATATAGCTCATCACGTTGTTTACCCAAACCAATCATCCTCCTCGTAGCCAGATCCTACAAAATACACCAATAAGGGAAAAAGGTTATTGAACAATTCAATCCTTTTGTTAACCGGCTAACCGACATCAAATCCACTTTGAATGTAGGCACACATAGCACATTTTTCAAATAATAAACGGAATTAAGAGGCAATGATCCTTTTGCAATGATTTTTGCTTTTGTCTCCGCTGGGCAACACTACAGGAGGTAATGAGCAATTGTTGTTCGTTTTGAATAATGATCTCAATGATGAAGAAATGTGATACAACTGCGGGAGATATTTTTGACAGACCTGGTTTAGTGGCTGTATGTGCTTGAGAACTGGATGCTTCATTTTTGTTGTCAAGCAATGATAGTAGCTATTTTATCTGCTCCTCCGAAATCCCCATAATTGAACTATTATTTTCTTCTTTGGACTGGCTGCATTCGGCTGGCCTGTTATAAAGTGGGCTTGGGCCCATGGACACATTATTGGAAGTTGGCTTGTTGTAGAAATCTGCTGGCCTGTTAGAAAATGGGCTTGGGCCCAAAAATCTGGCCTGCAGGGTGGCCTGCAGGGTAGCCTTTTAAGGCATAACAGGTCTGGGCCCAATGGCCCATTTGCCCGCAATGTGTACATTGCGGGCGGCCCTTAGCAGATGGCCCAGACCATCTCCTTTCTTCTTCTCCTCTCTGCGGGCGGCCATGAAATGTTTCTGGAGAAAATGGTTTGAAGGCGTGCGACCCATATGGTCGTTCGTTCCTTCTTCCATCAACTGGGGCCGTGGGTCTGCTACTTCCACTCCGAACGGCCATGGCAGCACTTCCACCATGGGTGTCTCCAGTATGGGTTGAGCTTAGAAGACACTGCTTCTCCTCCTGAGAAACCGAGGAATACGCCTGTCGAATTGAGGGAAGAGGGTTCATCAAGAGGATTTGGCCGTGAAGACCACTGTAAGTGTCGTTTAATCCTATCAAAAACTGCATCAATTTCTGCTGTTCTTGCTGTCCCATGAGTATTGAGTCACTGTATGAGCTTAACTCATCCCATAGGCCCTTCAATTTGGTATAATAAGTTGAGACAGAGAGATGTTCTTGGCGAAAATAGGCAATTTCTCTTTGGATTTCAAAAATACTGGGCGCATTACTCTGAGAAAATCGTTCTCGGAGATCTTCCCAGACTTCAACGGCGGTGGTATAGTAGATGACACTGTCTGAAATCTCAGGGTTGATGGTGTTGATAATCCAAGAGTGAACCATGTCATTGCATCGAGACCAAGATGCATAGTTGTCGGGGTCTGTTGATTTTGATGGTGGAGTGATTGATCCATCGACGAAGCCTAGCTTGTTCTTGGAATTCAAAGCCAAGGTCATGGCCCTCCTCCAGGTAGAATAATTATTCCCATTTAAGGGTTTAGAGATGAGAATCAGACCTGGGTGGTCTGAATGGTGAGAAAAATAAGGGCTTGAGACATTTGAAGATTCTGGGTTTGAATTGGCGATTTCTTTGCCATGGACAGAGAGAGTTTCTTGAGACATTGTGACTGGGTTTTTTTTGGGTTAAATTGAAAGATGAATAAACTGGGTAGGTTGAAGATGTTGATTCTGGGTAGGTTGAAGATGATTGATTCTGGGTAGGTTGAAGATGTTGATTTTGGGTAGATTGAAGATGATTGATTCTGGGAAAAGATGAATAAACTTTGCTGGGAAAAGATGATTGATTCTGGGTGATTGATTGTGTGGTGAAGATGAATGAATTTTGCTGGGAAAAAATTGATTCTGGGTGATTTGAGAAGAAAAAAATTCTACTGATCTTGCTCTGATACCATGTAGAAATTAGAGAACAAAAGAAATACTGAATAATGTTGTGTATTGTATTGACTATTAAGCTTAGAATTTATACAAGAATTTGAACTGTCTATGCCTACAAAATAGCCATGCAAGGCTTGTGCTATGTGCTGTACAATGTAACAGAATTTACATAACTCAAATGAATAACAGAAATGTACAATTCTTTAACATGTTCTTGACGCAGAACGGAAAAGTAATTGATTTACCAGCGTGAATCAATTGAAAACAAAGAACTTTGTTTGAAGAAAAACTCAATAATCATCTGTATTGTGTCCCCTCTTGGCAGCCTTCAAATAGGCTTGACAATAATCAAGGATTACAATTGCTATTGCAGTAAATCTGCAAGATATTCTAAAACGGGAAACAAAAGGAATTGCAACAATTAATTGGAAATGCATAACGGGAAAATAAAAACAATTGCAGAAATAAAATAAGTGCAAATCGGGTGGAATTGGAAATTGTATGCCGAGAATCCAGCTCTTTAATTCCTGCTCATTTTGCTAGTTGAATTGTAGCTTTTGGACCGTTCCTTCTTCTTCATCTTCTTGTCTAACTCTTCTTCGAAGTCTGCTGCAAGTTGTTCTGCATCAGTCTCCTCTACTTGCAAAGAACTCGACCCCGAGTTATATTCCGGATAGACTGGAACATCAGCACAAAATTCATGCAGATCTGCTACATTGAAAGTGCGAGAGATGTGCATATCAGCAGGGAGATCGACCACATAGGCGTTGTCATTGATCTTCTTGATGATTTTGTATGGCCTGTATTTTCTTGGTTTCAACTTGTTTTAGGTTCCAAGAGGAAACCGCTCCTTGCGTAAAAATACCATCACCTCATCTCCTTCAGCGAATAGTTTTTCGCGCCTCTTGACATCGGCTGCAGCTTTATACTTCGCATTCTTCCCCTCCAACCGAGCTTTCACCTCTGCTTGGGTAGGCGGGCTAAATCCAATGCATGTTTAGGCGATTTTAAATAAACCAGTGAGAAAGGCGATCTACCTGTAGCTGTATGAATTGCATTATTATATGCGAACTCAGCTTGGGCCAAAGACACATCCCACTGCTTTGGCTTATCACCACAAATGCTGCATATCAAATTTCCCAAAGTCCTGTTCAGATTCTCCGTCTGCCCATCAGTTTGTGGATGGGCTGTGCTGCTGAATTTTAATGTGGTATCCATCCTTCTCCATAATGTGATCCAAAAATGACTAAGTAATTTTGAATCCCGGTCAGAAGTGATGGATTGCGGTACCCCATGTAGTCGTACCACCTCCCGAAAGAACAAGTGAGCTACATGAGAAGCATCGGAGGTTTTCCGGCACGGGATAAAGTGACCCATCTTGGAAAACCTGTCAACTACGACAAATACAGAGTCCACTCCCCGCTGAGTTCGCGGTAATCCCAACACAAAATCCATCGACAAATCTTCCCATATCGCGTCTGGTACTGGCAGTGGCATGTACAATCCAGTATTCTGGGCTTGCCCTTTTGAGGTCTGGCAAACATAGCACTTACGAACCAAGTTCCCCACGTCACGTTTTAGCTGGGGCCAATAATACCTCTCGGCCACAGTGCTGATAGTCTTATCACGCCCCAAGTGTCCACTCAAACCTCCGCCATGCAGCTCTCGTACCAGCTTCTCCCTCAAAGAACTTCGAGGGACACAAAGTTGATTACCACGAAAAAGGTAGTCATCAACAATATGGAATTCCCCCACCGTATGTTGTAGCCGGCATTTTTCCCACACTCCGGCGAAGTCTTCATCACCCTCGTATAATTCCTTCAAAAACTCAAACCCAACAACCTCTTGCTGCATAGTCACTAATAAGTTGGCACGCCGGCTCAAGGCATCAGCTACCTTGTTTAGAGCTCTGGACTTATGCTTCAGAATGAAAGGGAATTTCTGCAAGTACGTCGACCACCGTGCATGCATATTACTCAGATTTTTCTGACTATTCAGGTACTTTAGCGCCTGATGATCGGTGTATAGTATGAAATCCCGCTGAATAAGATAATGTTCCCAATGCTTAAGAGCACGCACAACGGCGTAGAATTCCTGAACATAAGCGCTCCACTTCTGTCGTGCTTCGCTGAGTTTTTCACTGAAGAAAGCTACCGGCCTCTTCTCCTGTGATAGAACTGCTCCTACCCCAATCCCGTTGGCGTCACACTCCACCTCAAATAATTTCTTGAAACAGGGTAAGGCAAGGACGGGAGTGGTACACAGTTTTTCTTTGATCACAGTGAAAGCTGTGTCAGCCGCTACACCCCAATCAAATTTTCCTTTCTTAAGGCACTCAGTTATAGGAGCTACAATGCTGCTGAAATTCCGAATAAACCTTCGGTAAAAGGTTGCCAATCCATGAAAACTCCGGACATCCCCCACCGTTTTCGGCGTCGGCCACTCGCGGATGGCTTTTACCTTCTCCGTATCTACCAATATGCCTTCAGAACTGACTACATACCCCAGGAATAATAACCTCTCGGTCAGCCAACTGCACTTATTAAAGTTGATAAACAACTTATTTTCGGATAATACTCCCAACACGGCTCGTAGGTGACTCATGTGTTCATCTTCGCTGCAGCTGTAAATGAGTATGTCGTCAAAATAAACGACTACATATTTCTCAATAAAAGGTCATAATACCTGATTCATGAGCCGCATAAAGGTACTAGGGGCGTTTGACAGCCCGAATGGCATCACCAGCCACTCGTAGAGCCCATCCTTCGTCTTAAAAGTTGTCTTCCATTCATCACCCGGCCTCAATCGAATTTGATGGTACCCACTGCGGAGATCAATTTTGGAGAATAATTTTGACCCTTCCAACATATCCAGCATGTCATCTAGCCGCGGGATCGGAAAGCTATATCTGACTGTTATCCGATTTATGGCGCGGCTGTCAACGTACATCCTCCAACTCCCGTCTTTCTTCGGAACCAGTAATGCAGGAACAGCACATGGACTCATGCTCTCATGAATAAACCCCTTCCTTAGTAATTCTTCCACCTTCCCCTGCAAAATCTGATTCTCTTTAGGACTCATTCGGTAGTGCGGCAGATTTGGTAAACTTGCTCACGGCACCAAATCAATTTGGTGTTGTATATCTCTCAACGGAGGGAGATCATCTGGTAATTCCTCCGACACCAATGCGCTAAATTCTCCCAAAAGAGATTGTACCCTTTTAGGTACCTCCTCCTCTCGAGCTCCCTTTCCTGTTACCACCAGAGCCCGCACGACTACCACGTGGACCTCCCGTGCTTCCTTCACCTCCTCTTCCAAGTCCGCAAAAGAGGTGACTAATAAGAGTAATGAGTGATCCTCCGCCGCAGCTTTATTCGCAAACCCTCCTGAATTTCGCTTAGGCACCATAGAGATTTTTCTGCCTTCCCAATTGAAGACATAGACATTCTCCCGCCCTCGATACGTCACATCCACATCAAATTGCCAAGGACGGCCCAACAATACGTGACTAGCATCCATGTCGACGACGTCACAAGTCACTTCATCCTGGTAATGTTGTCCAATCGAAATGGGAACTTTGCACACTTCGCTCACACTAACTTTAGGCCCCTTTTTAATCCACCCAATCATATAAGGCTTTGGGTGTTTTTCGGCCCTCAACTTCAAATGTTCCACCAGCCTTCTAGATACAAAATTTTCACAACTCCCAGTATCAACAATTAAATCACAAACTTTGCCTTGCACACTGCAACATGATTTAAAGATGTTATTCCGTTGTGAGGGATTTTCTACCTTAGTTGAGCATAGGACAAGTTGCACAACACAATTCACAAACTCTCCTTCTGCCACTTCGGCCCCTTCCAACAGCTCCACCATTCCGGATTCCTCTTCCACATATTGATCTTCATCGTCCATTCCAGCATCCACCAAATTTACGGGTCTCCTGGCTAGACACTCGTTTGACCTATGCCCTGGCTACACGCATCTATAGCATTTAAACCCTCCTGGTTTAACATACGCACTTGGTGCTCGCGGGGCTTCTCTCGCCGCGGTGACTGGCGACCTCCGGACTGGTGGCTAGCGGACCCTGCCCCTCGTGTGGTCTGGTCGTTGGTTATCTTGGGAGGATTTTGGCCATCAGCTGCTGTGAATTTTCCTCTGTAAGTTGGGTCACCCGAGTTTCAAAAAGGGGAAAAACGGGTGGCAGATTTCTCCATTAACTCTGCCTTCAGGGCCATATTGTGTGCCTCATCAACTGTCCATACTACTTGCAGCCCAATCCTTTCTCTAATGGATGGTTTTAAGCCCCCCAAATACCTGGAAACCTGTTGAGCTTCTGATTCATTCAAATCGTTTCGAACCGACAACCGGGACCACTCTTCGGTATAATCTGCTACTGCCTTGTTCCCCTACACACAATTCTGCAGGCTTTGGAAAAGAAATTGTTCATAATCAGGGGGTAGAAATCTACCCATCATGAGTTGCTTCATCTTCCTCCAAGATCGTGTGGGTGCTTTGCCTTGGCGTCTCTTGTCCATCTGCAGCCTTTCCCACCACACAGCAGCCCCACTTCTTAGTTTGTAGGAGACAAGTTTCACTTGTCGCGTTTCTGTGACCTCCGTAAAATCAAAGAACCTTTCGACCTCGGAGATCCAGTCCAGAAATTCTTCGATCTGCAATTTCCCATGGAACAAAGGAATCAGCCCGTACCCTGTATTCAGGTTGGTTTCGTCGCTGCAATTGAATTTCAGGTGCGTCTGCTGCTTCTTCTTCTAAGTCATCGTCACTGTCGTCAGCATAAGGTCTGTTTCTGGCGACTCTAGGGGGATATTCCACCCTTGGACGGTTGTGGACACCCTCATTGGCAGGTGCCAAAGGTCCCCTAACCAGCTGCTGGATCATGGCTTCCATCCTTGCCATCGCTTGCCTTTGTTCGTCAATGGCAGCCCACAGATCAGCATATGTGTCCCTGCGACCAGCATCACGGGGATTAGCTCTTCCTCCTTCATTGTTGTTGGCCTTTGAAACAAGGCAATTCCTTGCTCTGATACCACTTGACGCAGAACGGAAAAGTAATTGATTTACCAGCGTGAATCAATTGAAAACAAAGAACTTTGTTTGAAGAAAAACTCAATAATCATCTATATTGTGTCCCCTCTTGGCAGCCTTCAAATAGGCTTGACAATAATCAAGGATTACAATTGCTATTGCAGTAAATCTGCAAGATATTCTAAAACGGGAAACAAAAGGAATTGCAACAATTAATTGGAAATGCATAACGGGAAAATAAAAACAATTGCAGAAATAAAATAAGTGCAAATCGGGTGGAATTGGAAATTGTATGCCGAGAATCCAGCTCTTTAATTCCTGCTCATTTTGCTAGTTGAATTGTAGCTTTTGGACCGTTCCTTCTTCTTCATCTTCTTGTCTAACTCTTCTTCGAAGTCTGCTGCAAGTTGTTCTGCATCAGTTCTACATCAAATTGACAACCTCTTGATCCAAAAATTTCGACTACTTATGATCTGAAAGATGATCGAACCTTTTAATTTAAACCATGAGTCCAAGAATTCTGTGTGATGTCCCCTCATAATTTAAATGATGAATACAAAAAACTAACGTTGCAGAATCATGATATAAGCAAGCCCTACAACCTTTACGTGATTTGCATTGTCAAAATCAGTATACGACTACGATAGCAGTCATTTTGTGGTTATAAAGTTTGCTGCAGTCTATTACTTTGGAAAAATTGGGGCACTTCTGCTTAATGGTAGCTCCAACTGTCTTCATCATGCATGTTAAGTTTCAAGTTTACTGGGGAGTGGGGTGGGGGTGTGAATCATAGACACAGAAAACCATAAATTTTTGTTTTCTCTCTGGGATTGATTGATTGATTTGAATGCATAATTTCTTATGTACATAAGTGATTTGGCAGTTAAGGCAGAATTATTTTTGAATTAATCATGATTTTTTTTATCAGATATAACCATTTATTTACAAATATTTACCAATTTTATTCGGAAAAAGAGTGGGGATTGATTTCTTTGATTCTAGTCTTCGTGGCCTATCCTCCGTTTGGAAGATTCTTAGGAAAGCAAACTAAAGAAGATAAGAATAAAAGAATCGAAAGGAAGATAATAATATTTTTTTTTCCAGATCAAATGATTTTATAATTTCATTGTTTACGCACTAATAATAATAATAATAATTTTAGTGATTAATTTTTTTTTTTGTAAAAATGTTTATCTTTTTTTATTCTTTGGGGCAATATTATGATTTTAATTGTTTGGATAATAATGTTCATAATAATTTTAACTATTATAGTCATGATAATGATGGCAATGCAGGGATGGATTTTCAATGATGATTTCTTATTTTTATAGATAGAAAATTAACTATTTATTTTTGTTATTTGATTATTATAGGTGTTTTTAAAATTTATATTTTGTTTGTTGTGTTTAATTTAAATTGAATTATTAAATAAACTAATTTTAATATATTGAATTTGATAATTCATGTATCTGAATCTTTTTGATTTTATAGGAAACATGCACTCCATAGAATTATGCACATATTTATTATTTTGCTTAAATTTATATTATAATATAAAAAATCTCATATAATTAATATTTTATGTATTGAAAAAAATATAGTTCTGACCGCGGCGAAGCGTTGAAAATAGCTAGTGTATATATGTAAGAAAATCGTGACACAGTATTTGAGCGTGAAATGTATCTATCGAAATGCGTGTATAACCTGGAAACTTGATTAGATAAGTTAGGTTATAGATAGACATGATCAAGATTTTTGATTGAGTAGAGTTACACATAAGATTGAAACTTATACAGTGTTTGTCATCAATCTTGAATTTGATTTTCGGAAAGACAGAATTCAAACCACAAGTTTAAAGGGGAGTGGGTGGGGGGGGTGTATCATCGACCCAGAAAACGATAAAGTCTTTTTGAATTTTTTTCAAACTCCGAGCCATAAGCCCACTTGCTGTTTAATGTCTTGTAACGCATATCGGAAGAAAAAAAAGGAACAGTTTAATTTTCCAAGCATCAAAAAAGGACAAGTGTGGAAATAAAAAGAACCACGTTTCAGAATCACTGGTGCTGAAATTGTAATCCATGTATTCATCAAGAAGAGAGGGGGCAAGATGATCTCTTTGGGGTCGTGATGTGTGTCGTTACTTATTTTTAGATCCTATGTTGAAAACGACGAATATTTCTCAGAATTTGCACCGATTATTTTTATAGAGTTGCATGAAAATAATTGAAACATTAATGTTATTTTATTTTATAATTGCTTTACTAATTATAATAAGTTTTTATTATAGTAATCTACATTTGCTGCAGTCTATTACTTTGGAAAAATGGGGGCACTTCTGCTTAATGGTGGCTCCAACTGTCTTCATCGTGCATGTTAAGTTTCAAGTTTACAGGGGACTGGGGTGGGGGTGGGGGTGGGGGTAATAGACACATTAAACGATAAATTTTTGTTTTCTCTTTGGGATTGATTGATTGATTTGAGTGCATAATTTTCTATGTACATAGTTGTAAGTGATTTGGCAGTTAAGGCAGAATTATTTTTGAATTAATAATGTTTTTTTTTTATCAGATTTAACCATTTATTTACAAATATTTACCAATTTTTTGAGGAAAAAGAGTGGGCATTGATTTCTTTGATTCTAGTCTTCGTGGCTTATCCTCCGTTTGGAAGATTCTTAGGAAAGCAAACTAAAGAAGATAAGAATAAAAGAATGGCAAGGAAGATAATAAGTCACATCTAAAGAATATATATATATATACATAAAGGTAAAAAATTAATGGAATATAATAAAATAACAGGAACAATTATTTATGTCATGGTAATTCACAATGGAAGATAATCAAAAAGTTATAAATCCTACGAGAAGCACAAAGCATAGTCCATGCGACCTCAT
This sequence comes from Salix udensis, assembly GCA_029204005.1. Classification (NCBI taxonomy): domain Eukaryota; kingdom Viridiplantae; phylum Streptophyta; class Magnoliopsida; order Malpighiales; family Salicaceae; genus Salix; species Salix udensis. The sequence continues at coordinate 12,905,703 of CM055037.1, forward strand.
GGAAACAATTACATCATAACTCAACTCCGAATACCAAGCAAAAGAAAACATCTGTTAAATTAATCAATTGTTGAATTAGTAATAATTTTTATTCTATTTAATTAGAATTAAATTTTATAATTAGACCAACATATCAGGAACTTAATAAATAGATTATATTTCTAGAAAACAATCAAGTAAAAACTTCATTAAGTTAATTTTTAAATTATTCTGAATTTTTATACATGGGTATTATTCAAGGGAAAATTGATATTTTACAAATTTATAAGTTTTTCATATTCCCTATAAATAGTAAATTAAACCTCTTATTTTTTTGGTTGTTGTCCGTTTGACTTAAAAACTATATAAGTCACTTAATAGAAAGCTAGCACTATAGGCCAAGCAATCCCTCTCTCTTAAATAGGGATTTCAAAGATGTTTTACTAATAATAGATGATGATTACTATTGATTGTCATATAATTGGATTACTTGTAATTTGTGACTACCTAAAACATAAATGAATTAGTTAAAAGAAAAGAAGATAATATTTTTAGGTAATAAATCTCTAAACAACTCTAGATTTTTCTAACGGGATCTTAGAGACAACTATATACTTTTATTTTCTTGTTATCATTGCATGTCCTATATTCAAGAACCCAACATTATTACCCTCTCTCAACATATGTGAATACTTTACTAGTCTCAAGCTTATAGAAAATATGGATGCATGGATGAAACACATGGAATTTCTATGATATATTAGACTCTAATCATGTAATTGATCACATTGGAAGCATCCAATTCAATTATAATTTTCTTCCGTATATTTATTCTCTAGTAGATGATTGTTCTAAAGCTTTAATCACTGCAATTAACTTTGATTCATTGGAATCCTTAATCCCTACAGGTACAAAATGTCATAACCTATTTACGGGTTATTCTCCAAATTCATTCCTTTTTCTTCCAAAATAAAATAAAAAATAATAATAACAAGTCGACTGAAATCGAGGAGAATATAAATCATAAATTTTGGAGGAAGTCAATACCCTGATTGTACCTAGTTGTGCCCAAGACTGAAGAAACAATTTAAGTTGAAGGTAAAAATAAATGGTTATTAGACAAATCAACAAAAACAAATAAATTCTGATGGCATAATTTGATTTTTAATAGGCTAATTTGATTTAATCATAGACCAATATATTTCCAAGCGAAATACAACTATTGCAATAATATCAAAATGAGGAGATAAGGCTTTTATATTCAAGGTAGAAAGTAGTATCTATGGTTTAAATTTTATGGAAATGTAACCCCTAAATAAATATTAAAAATTATAAAAAGTTAGTAAGTAATTTTTGCTTCAATCAATCACTAAAACAATTAATTAATTAAAAGGCTTGAAGATCCATATAAATATTCACTACAAATTAATGTTTCTGTACCACGACAAGGTTTCTATAATATTTTCCAGGGTAGCTTTCAGTGCGTGAAGCTCACAAAGAAATTTCAAAGGAAAAGAAGAAAAAGATGGACTGACCCAAAAGGCAGTGGTCAAGCCAGCAATCTCAGAAGAAAGATGAATAACATAACCAGCATAATAGTCCATGACACCCCAGTGAAACAAGAACCAAAAGACAAATCAAAACATCAAGTAGTTTACTTTAAGTAGGCATATTAGGGATGCTAAAACTTTTTCCTTATATAACCAATCCCTTACCTTAGAATCTCTAAAAGACCAAGTTTTCTAGTAATTATAATACTAGGTGGCGATTCTCTTCTTTAGAAATAAAAAAAAAAACTGACATGAATTCCCGCTCACGGGGAGGGTCGCCGCAATGCCGCGCTCTCATTGAGGGGTTCAACAAACATAACCACCATAATAGTGTAAGAGAAAGTGAGCCAAAGTGTCACAAAAGCCATCCAAGCCTTAAAATTCTTTCCTCCAAGCACTGATCCAACCAAAAGAACAAGAGTGATTGCAGCAAACACACACTGAAACCAAACCATGGGAGCCATGGGATACAATGGTGTTGGATAAAAACACCACACTTGCTAGTTTTGGAGTATGATTGAGGTTATTTTTTAAAGTTTTTTTTATTTAAAATATATCAAAATGATTTTAAAAAAAAAATTATTTTTGACATCAGCACATCAAAATGATCTAAACACACTAAAAAATTAATTTAAAGTAAAAAATTAAAAAAATAAATATTTTTTTTCAAAAATATTTTTTGAAATACAGTGTCAAACACCCCTTCAATTAATAATATTAAAAAAAAACCTAAACCACCCAAATCTGCCAATGTCAATGTGTGGAAGAGAGAGAAAACTACTTCCCTGATCTTGGAATTGTCGCAGCTTACAAGAAGAGTACTATCATTGATGCATTCCTTGCCTCTCCTACGACAAAACACAAGGACCAAATATAGAAGCCATCTTTATCAATTTTGCCGCTATCCACTAGCAAAAATCCAACATGCCATATGGTTATTATACAGACCTAGGACAAGCCTCGAATTACAGGTTAAATATATTAACCATAATTTTTTTAAAATAAAATTAAGACTGACAACTCCGAAATTTAATATAAATTTACCACCCTCTTAACCTCTACCTATTGATCATGATAAGAGTAGTAATTTCTAGGTGGAGATATATCCATTTTGTTATAGATAGCTAAGAGATTAGTTAATGTAAATTTTGATATAACTATTGAGTAATTTTTTTATGGTAAACTTTTGGGATGCAATATAATGAATTAGATCTCTTGAACTCAATACGGTAATTATTCTACATCTTATGGTATGGTATATTAGTTCATTTTTTTTATTATGAGTTTTACTTTCTTGTTCATTTGGTCAATTTTAGATAATGTATTTATATTTTATGGATTTCAACTTAGTTAGAAAATTCTTTAATGTTTTAGTTTTGAATGACCATTTTAATTACTTTCAAGTTTTTCTTATTTCATGAATGAATACATATTATTTGTTTTGTTGATATAAAGAGAATTTATATAGTACAATCCTCTTTTTAGTATCATGATTAATGATCTTCTTGTTGAGAACATTATATAAAAAAGTTGGATAAACTAAGACATAACATTGTAATTATTACCATTAAAACATGACATTTTATAGGTAGAATTTCAAGAATTACATATTTATATATAGACCAGAATCAAGCTATAGTTGACTAATCTTCTGAACAGAAAAGAAACATATATGACTTTATCACATATTGATATCTAAACTAGAATGGAAATACATGCATGTTTCTACTAGTCCTTCTATTTTGTTTTTGATGAAGTTATAAAGGCTCAATAAGTATGGATTTCACCCTATCCTTGGTCTCACGATCTACAACACCATGCCCATCTCCATACTGGTACATGCATTGCGCCATTCGTGCAAGGTTCATTGCAACGCCAATGAAAGTTTGGGAGGTACGAGGATTAGCAAATCGATAATCATTTATTTTTTTCCATGTATTTCCATATATTTACAAAATAGGTAAACTAATTGATCTGGATATTTACTTTAAAAAAAATACACCAATCATCTTTTTGTGTGGATTTAAGATGAAAGAGGAGATACCATGTTGGAGATAGATCATGCTTTTACAAACAAGCTAAAAGTAGTTTGAAAACTTAATAAATGATCCATTTATAGTTGAAAGTTATGCATTATATGTTTCAAAATTATACTATTAATTGGGTCAGTTAGAGGTAATGCCTTGAGAAAGAGGATTTGTGGCCTATACTTAGGAACGAAACCGTAACCACACTGAATATATAGCAAGAGCAAATATATGATTTACCATCAAAATATTAGGAAAAAAAGAAAAAAAGGGAGGACAAAACTATGTCAATGAGAGGGTGAATTCTAGTATACCGAGGAGGTTGCAAGATCATCAGCAAGGCGAAAAATCATGGATGACCATCGGATTATATCTAGGTATTCCTCAATAAAGTGTGAGGCCTCCTCTTCTGTTTGACTCGAAACATAAAAATATGCATGAACTAGAATCGTTGGTCCTGAAATTGAAACCCATGCATTATCCAAGTATTCCTGAAAAGTTGGTGTGTATCCACTGTAGTACCACTTGGCCTCCAATAAATATGATTTACATACACCTGCCCACTAAAAATTAACCATAGTATTAAATTCCCAAAAGCGAAAAAAAAAAGAGCATAAATGGAGAGAGGTTATTTGAAAAATAACTATAGTTACCCAATCTATCTCAACCTAAGAGGCTGATCTAATGATTTGGAATTCAACACAGGCCAAAATTTGTTTTGAATCATTTGTATATTACTTAAATAAATATAGATAAAAAAAATTTGGATGTGAGGAAACCTCACCCTCTGGAAAGCGCACTTTGTGGGCCTAGGTGAGTGAGTAAAACCCTAGTTGTCTTATACTCTTACAAATAATAAATGTTAGACTCAAACTTGAGACCTACTGTGCAGATTGCAAGCTCTTTGTCAGGATGTCACACCCCTTGGGGACTAAATATAGAAAACTTGATGGTTAACTTATGATTTGATTCACTTGATCACACAAAATTCAAGCCTAGTCATGCCAAAACCAAAAAAAAAAATAAAAGTAAACGAAGATTACCAAATAACACAAACCTTAAACTAGTAATGAAAACACATAATACAATACTACAAATTAGAAATGAATAAATACCGTTTTTTTCAAGTATGGTAGAATGTCAACTCCTTGATCTTTAAGAATATCATAAGCCATTTCGTTAACTGAATTGTACACTGAAAGAAAACATAATTTCATATAGTGTGGAAGTTGATCCATGAAATTAATATCCCATCTGAAATTATAACATAAAAATGTTTTAGTCAAGTTACAACAAATAAATAGAAACTAAAAGGGTGAGTGATACTAATATAGCGTTATAAATGTTCTAGAGAGCCCAAGATATAGTTGCTGCCCAAACCTTACAATGGCATCTGTGAATAGTTGAAGCTCATCTAAGGTACCATAAACATCATCAATTGTTGTTAGAAGTGAATTAACTTTCGCTAGCATTCTCCGACAATTACTAAACTGAGGTTCAAAGATGAACCCTACAGTCCATAAGAAATTCTCCATTGGCCTGTCCCTGGCAAAATCCAACTTTTCTCCTAGTCCTGTGCTCTTCCACCACCTTTTTATATCAGGAAATTAAATTATCACCATCAGATAAAAGCTATATAAAATAAAGTTTATTAAATTTAAAATTTGTTTTTGTAACTGGAGTGTTTGAACCAGTTTACGCATATCTCTACTAAAATCTGGAGTTCTTGTGTCTGTCTCCACATGACTTTCTCATATAAGAACAAGTTAAACAAGTTTAAATTATTACATACAATATCGGAGGATCATCTAAACTTAGTTAAACAAGAGGTTTACCTAGCTGAATGCTTCAGATCTTCTTGGTGTATTGCTTGTACCATGCTGAAATCCAATTTAGCTAGTTCTAACAAAATAGGTTCCATATCAGTTTTGTTTTCATACACATTGATGAACCAAGTGGCCTCCAATCTTAGCATTCTCCAAGCCAATGGAAGCTCCAAGGCGTGGCTCACGAGTTTTGAAAGATATTCGGAAGAGTTGCACTTCTTGACATATTTTTCAAGATTTTTGGCGGTGAAGTCTCTTGCATCATCTAAGATGCTCTCACCTTCTACCAACAAGTATGAAGCTTCATACAGGTATAACATTCCCTTCAGATCATCGTGAAGCCATGCCCTAAAGTTTCCTTGTTCGTCCTTGAATTGATTGAAAACCTCTACAAATGGAGAGCACAAACTTTAAGATGAGTAGTCATGAGAATGAATTCAACCATCAATATCTACATTGATTAAAAGACTTACCTTTAGGTACCTTATATCCATGCTGCCTTAAGAGTCGAAATTCGAGAGCAGTAGCGTACAAGTCATTTGCTGTCTTTGTATTCTGTATATGATTTTCATCGAATAAGCTCTTCAAGATGCTCTCTATTTCATCACCAAAATGGTATGATAACCCAAGTCTTTGCAAGGTATCGATTAGTTCAAGTTGATCCAAGGGTTTCGATGCATTCGCCAGCCTCATCCTTATCTCTGCCTTCAGCTTTCTGTTTCGTGCTGTGTATGGCTCTCCCTAAACAACATCAAATTCAAGTATTCAGCTCAAGTTGTCTGAGAATAACATATCATGAGATTATAATAGCAAGCATTCGTACCTTATATTTACTAGTCAGTGACTGAACAAAATCGTACTCCCATGTGGAACTTTGATAATTTGCCGACCGCCGGACAATTTGATCAGCAGCTTCGGTGGCAACCATGCATCGAACTTTGGGAGGTAGAGAGCGATAATTCTTGCTTGATACAGGTCCTACTGAGGCGCGAGTTGGTGATGCTAATGTTGGGAGAGTACAAAATGATGAAGCAAAGGGTGTAAGAGCCATTCATAAGTGATTTGGACTTCTTGGAATTTTTAAGTTGAAGATGGGAATTCCAATTACAGGCCGATTATTTATTGGATTGTCCAGCTTAGCTTCCTCCTTTATTTTTCTTAAAGTCACTGTAAAAATCAAGAGAAAAAGGTATTGAATTATTCGATACTAGCCACCATCAACTTCAATTTTGATGTTTCCAAACTCAGAGCCATAAGCCCACTTGCTGTTTAATTTCATGTTAGCCTCATAAATGAGAAAGTGAACAGATAACATTTCTCTTCTTGTAACGCATATCGGCCAAGAAAAAAAGGAACAGTTTTATTTTCCAAGCACAAAAAACGTGTATGGAAATAAGTTAACGTGATGAATGACATTGTGGGCCATGAGGCACGATGTCTGATTCTTAAAAGTAAAAAAGTACTGGATACATCGAGTGGTGTAGAATTCCTACTTTGAGCTCGTGGTGGAACTCTTTATGAATGTCGCTGTCGAATGTATTGAAATAAAATGAGCGGTGAATCGTGGATATTATAAGTTTGTACTGTTGGATCTAGTGTGTATTATGGTATGTATTGAGTTTGATAGTTGAGTTAGAGATTTATTTAAAAGATTTGAACTTTGATGGTGGTGATTTATTCTTAATTTATATATTAATCTTTTTTTTTTATATCAAAATTTTATATAGGATTGGAGATTTTAACACTCTCCCTCACTTGTAATCTATCTTTTAAGGTTTATCTAATAGATTAAGCTTTAAGATCTTCACTAGATTGTAAATCATCAATGGGTCCCTTATTATATTAAATTTGATAGCTAAGTTTGGATTTCATAAGAAAAAATGATGTTCAAGTTATATTTTTTTAAACTTGTAATATTTACTTAAACATTAAACGACCATAGATTGTCTAATAAGATGTTTTGAACGCATGAAAAACAATTAAATTACAATTTTCATTTGATTTATATGCTGAAGAAAACCCAACACTAATTTGTTATGTTACCTATCACATGACTCAAGCAAGTAAGAGGAAGATGCATTATTGTTGTTGTTGTTGTTGTTGTTGTTGCTTATCTCCTCCTTAGTGGCAATGGATCAAAAAAATACAAGATTGAAGAATGTAATATTTTTTTAATTGATGAAGGGCTTATTTGCAAGAGAGAATCAATTTAAGGAGATAAATTCAAAATTGGATGTTTAAGATTCAATTAAATTTCTCAAACTTTATCTAAATTTATCAAGGACTTAATTGCATGAAACATCTATTATATGACTCATTATTATTTTTTCCAATCCAGAAATTAAAACCCTAAATGACATGTCATTCAAACTTAATGAAAAGAAGGTGAATGACACATTGTTTGGTACTTAAGCATCCTTGGTTCGACAATTTTGACTAATCGAGTTAGCAATTTTGAGAGAATAAATATGGAGTTACAGACCTCCAAATTAAACAAGATTAGATCCAAATAAAAGATATGCATTCTCTCTACAAGCTTTCAGTGATTTCAGGTGATCATGATGTCATGATTTCTCTAACAAAACCATAAAAATAGGCAACTCAGTTAGCTTTGATAGTGAAATCATTGTATAAAATCGACTTGTTCTTCATTTTTTTCACACTCAAATAATCCTTAAAGGGTTCCTATCAATGGTATACAAAATGTCTCTCAAGATCAAAAAGTCAAAAATGGATTGAAATCATCCTAAACCCTATAAAATCCTTATATATACCCCGTTAAGATCAAAGAATAGGGGCACTGAGAAAATAAAAGAGAGAGAGGGAAAGAAAAAAAGAGTAATACAAATAATAAATATAAGGGTAGAGATCCAAAAGCAAAAAAAAATATATATATATCTTAAGCTTTTCTAAGCTTGTGAGAGGTAAGACTTTCCAAAGAAAAGTCAATGGAGAGTAGTTGTTCTAAGTATACATTGCAAGCCAAAAGCATTGGGTTTTTTCTGGGTTTATGGGCGATGTTCTTCATGTTTTTGGGAATAGCATTGCCTTACATCCATGATTTTGACTACTTTTGATCCATCTTTTTGCATAGAAACCTTCCTTATCCTTTTAAAATTTGAAATAAAAAACTCTAAAAAGGATTAGGTTTAGTTGGTTGTATAAAAAAAGAAACCAGCACTATAGTCCCTAATTTTGACATGTAGGCAAATCAATCCCTTACGTAACATGTCCTTGCCAGGAAAACTTTGTCACTTCATGATACACTTTCTTTTAATGTTAGAAAAGTTTAATGATACTGAATATAAGAAAATAAAATTATTTAAATAAAATCAAATGGAAAAATTATTTTTAAAAAATAAAAAAATGTTAGAAAAGTTTAATAATAACGAATATAAAAAAATATTAAAATAAAATGAAAAGTAAAAGTTATTTTTTAAAAATTGAAAAATAGGAAAGTTCAATAATACTAAATAGAAAAAAATAAATTATAAACTAAATGAAAAAAAAGAGAAAAATATTTATTATCCCAAAAGTTCCTATGTTAGAATCTCATTTATCATATTTTATATCTAAGAAAAACTAATTTGTCACGCGATCGAACTAAGTCTATTAAAACCAGAAAAAACAAATGTAACCACACACAAAAACAAATTCCACACAAGACTGTGATTACCAAATGAACCAATGGAAATTAGAGATGATGAATAATTTCTTCTTATAAATTTGGAAATTAACCAAGACCGTGATTTCTTCTTGGAAATTTGGTCCCCAAGAGGATACCCTTGCAGATAGGAGGGACCCTAACATACACAAACCCGTCACAAGATTAAGAACTTGACTCTTATATAAGACCATATTCGTCTTCTTCCTTGTTAGTTCACGGTGATCAGGTTGAGCCTTCTAACAGCTCGTTGTGAAGTTATAGTCCTCCAAATAGCATGGCGTTTTTTGCAATAGAAGAGGAACATTGCCTCCACAATCCTATTTCCTTGAAATTAGTTGTTTACATTATAATTTTCCTATAAAAGTCTCTAATATCTTGTCTTTGATACCAGGACAAGGATTCGGCAATATTTTCCAGGGTAGCAGAAGCTAATTTCAAGATCAGTAATCAAAATTGCATTTCAATGCGTGAATCTCACAAAGAAGTTTTGAAAGGAAAAGAAGAAAAAGATGGAATGACCCAATGTAATAAACAAATGTTTTGCTGAAATATAGCTGACTAATCTTCTAAACAAAGAAGAAACATACATGACTTTATCACATACTGATATTTCAGCTAGAATGGAAATATATACATGTTTCTACAACTTACTCTAATAAGATATATAGATCAAGCTGGTCCTTCCATTTTGAATTTGATGAAGTTATAAAGGCTCAATAAGTATGGATTTCACCCTATCCTTGGTCTCCAAATCTCCAACACCATGCCCATCTCCATACTGGTACATGCATTGTGCCATTCGTGCTAGGTTCATTGCAACACCAATGAAAGTTTGGGAGGTACGAGGATTAGCATATCGATAATCATTTATTTTTTTCCATGTATTTCCAATTAGATTCTTTATATGATCACGAGCTTTTTCTTCAGAAACTTTGGTTTCATACATATAACATTGAATTGATTTGGAAACATCTCCTCGTTTTAGCTCATCCTATAAATAAAAGAAGCAGAAAATTAGCATATATTACACTTGAGAAAAAACCATCACAAAGAACAATCTTTACCAAAATGAAAATGAGAGAAGATTGATATATTTATAAAATAGATAAACTAATCGATCCGGATATTTGCTTTTTTTAAAAATACACCAATCATCTTTGTTGTGGATTTTAAGATGAAAGAAGAGATACCAAGTTGGAGATTGATCAGGCCTTTACAAACAAGCTAAAAGTAGTGTGAGGTATGAATACCACTGAATATATAGCAAGAACTAATATATAATTTACCATAAAAATATGAGAAAAGAAAAAGAAAAAGGGGAAGGACAAAACTATGTCAATGAGAGGAGTAATTCTGGCATACCGAGGAGGTTCCAAGATCATCAGCAACACGTAAAATCATGGATGACCATCGAATTATATCTGAGTATTCCTCCATGAAGTGTGAGGCCTCCTCTGCTGTTGGACTCGAAACATAAAAATATGCATGAACTAGACTTACTGGTGCTGAAATTGAAACCCATGCATTATCCAAGTATTCTTGAAGAGATGGCGTGTATCCACTGTAGTACCACTTAGCCTCCAATAAATATGATTTACATAAATCTGCCCACTGAATATTAACCATAGTATATTAATCTTCTATTCCCAAAAGAGAAAAAAAGCATAAATGGAGGGAGGTTATTTGAAAAATAACTATAGCTACCCAATCTAGCTCAACCCAATAGGTTGATCTAATGATTTGGAATTCAACCCAGGTCAGAATATGTTTTGAATCATTTTTTATATTGATTTAGTGTTTGTTTGAGAGTGTGATTGATGCTGTTTTTGAAAATATTTTTTGCTCAGATATGCATCAAAATGATATTTTTTTTCAAAAAATTATTTTTTATATCAGCACATAAAAATTATCTAAAAACACAATTTTTTTAATTTAAAAAAAAAAAATATTTTGTTTTTAATTTTTTTCAAAAGCACTTTTAAAACGCAGTGTCAAACACCCCCTTAACTAAATATAGACGTGATGGTTAACATATGATTTAATTCACCTGATCACACAAAATTCAAACCTAGTCATGCCAAAACCAAAAAAAAAAATTAAAATAAACAAATATTACCAAATAACACATACCTTAAAGCAGTAATGAAAACACATAATACGATACTAAAATTTAGAAATGAATAAATACCGCTTTTTTCAAGTAAGGTAGAATGTCAACTCCTTGATCTTTAAGAATATCATAAGCCATTTCGTTAATCGAATTGTACAATGAAAGAAAACATAATTTCATGTAGTGTGGAAGCTGATCCATGAAATTAAGATCCCATCTGAAATTATAACATAAAAATATTTTAGTCAAGTTACAAAAAATAAAATAAATAAAGGGTGAGCGATACTAATATAGCATTGTAAATGTGCTCGAGAGCCTAAGATATGGTTGTTGCACAAACCTTACAATGGCATCTGTGAATAGCTCAAGCTCATCTAAGGTACCATAAACATCGTAAACATCATCAATTGTTGTAATAAGTGAATTAACTTTTGCTAGCATTCTTCGGCAATTACTAAACTGAGGTTCAAATATGACCCCCACAGTCCAAAAGAAATTCTCCATTAGCCTATCCCTGGCAAAATCCAACTTTTCTCCTAGTCCTGTGCTCTTCCACCACCTTTTCATGTCAAGAAATTAAATTATCACCGTCAAATAAAAGCTATATAAAATAAACTTTATTAAATTTATAATGTTTTTTTTATAACGGAGTGTCTAGACCGATTTACACGAATTTCAATTAAATTCTATGGTTCTTGTATATGTGACCATAAAAATTTCCCGTATAAAAACAAGTTAAGTTATTAATTCTTACATTAAGGGGCATGATCCAAAAAAAAATATAGTCAAACTTTAAGCCTTAAAAGAAATATATCTCTTAAACCTAAGATCTTTACCACCAGGCTATCCCATAAAGTTAAAATTTTAAATTTATAATAATAGTGATGAATCTTCAAATGTAAATATTGTTTAAACTAATAAGTATAATTTAATAAAATGGTATTACTTTACATATATAGGTTGCAATCACAATAAAAAAAAAGACAAAAGTAAACTTTAGTTAAATTAATAATATCGGAAGATCATCAAAACTTAGTTAAACAACAAGTTTACCTAGCTGAATGCTTCAGATCTTCTTGGTGTATTGCTTGTACCATGTTGAAATCCAATTTAGCTAGTTCTAACAAAATAGGTTCCATATCAGTTTTAGTTTCATACACATTGATGAACCAATTGGCCTCCAATCTTAGCATTCTCCAAGCCAATGGAAGCTCCAAGGCGTGGCTCACCAATTTTGAAAGATATTCGGAAGAGTTGCACTTCTTGACATATTTTTCAAGATTTTTGGTGGTGAAGTCTCTTGCATCATCTAATATGCTCTCACCTTCTACCAACAAGTGTGAAGCTTCATACAGGTATAACATTCCCTCCAGATCATCGTGAAGCCATGCCCTAAAGCTTCCTTGTTCGTCCTTGAATTGATTGAAAACCTCTACAAATGGAGAACACAAACTTTAACATGACTAGTTATGAGAGTGAATTCAACCATCAATATCTACGTTGATCAAAATGTTGGATCATCAATTCAACATTGGGCTTATATGAGAATAATTATGTGTTTGTGGACTGTCAAATAAGGTGTAGCCTAATTAAAAATGATTTGCTAAAGTATTTTATTGATGGGCTAAAATAGGAATACAAAAGGGTGGGAATGCCAAAAGGCATGAATACCAAAAGGTACCCGATTACCTATATATAGGGTCATGGTCCCCAGATTACACGGGCTACATTCTCATACTGACATCCCATTATCAGAGAGAAAACTAAGGTTATGGTAGAGAGAATCAAAGGGCTCTCTAAGGTGAACGTGTTAATCTGGAAGGTCATCTGTATGACTCTAGATAGCGACTTCCAGATATGGATTCAGGTATGCTTTGTTATGGAACCATCTCACCTAAAAGCTTAAGCTTGTAAGTGAGGCCCCATAATATGATTTATATTATTCTCTAACACACCCCCTCAAGTGAAAGCCCTTTGGGCTTGAAACTTGCACAGGTCCACATCACCTTGTGCTTAGTTTTTTTTTATCAAATAGAATGGGGGTGGTGAGATTCGAACTCGTGACCGCTGGGTCAACAAGGCTCTGATACCATGTTAAAGAACCATCTCACCTAAAAGCTTAAGCTTGTAAGTGAGGCCCCATAATATAATTTATATTACTCTCTAACATGCTTCCGCTTTATAGTGTATGCAGTTTATGTGTTCTTGATAATTCGACATGAACATCATTTCTTTATGCTATAAAATGCTAGATCTAACACAAAAGTCTTACCTTGAGGTACCTTATATCCATGTTGCCTTAAGAGTCGAAATTCGAGAGCAGTAGCGTACAAGTCATTTGCTGTCTTTGTATTCTGTATATGATTTTCATCGAATAAGCTCTTCAAGATGCTCTCTATTTCATCAACAAAATGATATGATAACCCAAGTCTTTGCAAGGTATCGATTAGTTCAAGTTGATCCAAGGGTATCTGATGTAGAACAAGTTGCGGAATCATACATGCTGAAGAGGGATCATCCGAAATTCAAAGGCAACTGAATTTCGGCAACCGGGTCGTCGGAGTCGGAATAACGCGAAACTCACCCAGTCAATGCGTTTCGTCGTTTGCGGAAGAAATCAGCAGCTTCGCTGCTGACCTCGACCCAATTTTGGTCAAATTCTATCGTTTCGGCCCCGAAATCGTCATTTTTGCTATTTTAGGAAAGTTTCGTTTTTGCAATTACTTTTGATTCAAGAGTCCGAATTGACTTTGGTCAATTGGTACTGTCTTAGAATTCATAGCTCTTTCATATTCTGCATTTATCTCAAATTTGCCATTTATGGCAAATTTAATGTTTTATGCCCTTTCCTTTTCTGTATTGAATTAGGCTAGGGTTTTATCTTTAAGTATCCCTTGTAAACCTAGCCGGCGGCTTATCTATCATTTTATTGAATAAACTTTGAGTTTGATTGAGATTTAATCTCGTTTTCTTTGATTTTACGGAATATTGACGTTGGTCGTATTCCTTTGTGATTTTCTGCTGCGTCAATTGGTATCAGAGCACGGATTTGCCGAACTCGATGGCGAATAACGAAGCAGGAGACGAAAACTCTATTGGCGGAGACCATGGAGTGGAGGCCTTGTGGGCGGCAGTGGAGGAGACGAGGCAACAAGTTGCGCAGATTCGCGAGATGCTTGCTGCCGGGATTAATCTCAATGCCAACAACGGGCCACCGGTTGACAGGGTTCGCGCTGAGGGAATTGCCCGAGGCCAACCTGTTCATAGGAGACGCAACCCAGCACCTCGCATACAACCCGACAGTGATGATGATTCAGATGAAGAGGATGCTATGGGGTACGGTTTACCTCCACCTGCGAGGAGGCCAAGGGAACAGGATGATTATCGGCTGAAAGCAGATTTGCCCAGTTTCAATGGGAATCTGCGAATTGAAGATTTCCTTGATTGGGTCACCGAAGTGGAGAGGTTCTTTGAGATGATGGAAATACCAGAGGAGAAGATGGTGAGGTTTGTGGCGTTCCGGTTGAAAGGAGGAGCTGCGGTTTGGTGGGATCAATTGCAAAAAAAATCGGCAGCGGCAAGGAAAAACGCTTGTGCGGACATGGCGTCGGATGAAGCGGTTGATGATTGGGAGGTTTTCTGCCTCCAGATTATGAGCAATACTGTTTCGATCACTTCGGGGATCGCTCACAAGGGTCCGGATCGATGTTTGATTACACCGCGGATTTTTCGCGATCTGTTAGAAACGGAACAATCTGAATGAGACCCAGAAGGGACGGCGTGTATCCGAGTACATGAATGGGTTGAAACCATCCTTGCGTGATAAAATTGGCCTGCAGGGTAGTGTGGGTCTGTGGAAGAGGCTCACAACCTTGCGTTGAAGGCTGAATTGATGGAGCGAAGGGGAGGATTTTCGGGTTTCCGTCGAAACAATCCAGAACCATCATTTAGCCATAGGGACAAGGGTGGTGGCAGCAGCAGCAACAGCCCAGCAGGGGTGTTGAATCAAGGCAAAGAGGGAGGTAGCAGCAGCAACAACCCCCCAGCCCAACTAAACAGGGGTATGCCGCGAAACCCGAACCAGAACACGAACTTGAACTCCAACCCGTATGCTAGACCTGCACCTGGGGTCTGTTATCGCTGCCGAAAACCAGGGCATATGTCTAATGCTTGCCCAGATAGGCGCAGGCCTGTCAACTGGATTGAGGAGGAGGGAAGAAGAGGGTTCCGGTGCTGCGGAAGACGACGCAGGAGAGGATGAGCTATTACGAAGGGGTTGAGTTTGCTTGAAGAAGATGGAGAGCGAGTGAATTTTGTGGTGCAGCGCATACTTGTACACCCCAAGGCGGGGAGGAGACCGGGACAGCGGAATAACATATTCCGTTCGTTTTGCAACGTGAGCCAAAAGGTGTGCGACCTAATTGTGGACAGCGGGAGTTGCGAGAACTTCGTTGCAAGGGGGTTTAGTTGAGCACCTAAAGCCGCCAGCGAGAAGCACCCGACTCCTTACACAATCGGGTTTGGATTAAGAAAGGACCCACGGTGAAGGTAACTGAAATCTGTCGCGTTCCTATTTCCATTGGAAAAATATATAAGGATGATGTAGTTTGCGATGTGATTGATATGGATGCTAGTCATGTTTTGTTGGGTCGTCCGTGGCAGTATGATGTTGACGTAATGTATAAGGGGCGGGATAATACATATTTGTTCACATGGGGGTCACATAAAATTGCTATGGCTCCTTATAAAAAGAAGTTTACCGGTAAGGCTGTTGAAGTGGAGAAACAGTCGTTTTTAACAGTGTCCAGTTCGGATACGGAGTTTGTGGCAGATATTAGGAGTGCGCCTGAATTTTATGCGCTAGTAGTTAAGGCCCTTGTGGTGGAAGGGGAAGTTGAGACTTCGGTAATAGTTCCTGACCGGTTGAAGCCAATAATAGATGAGTTCAGGGATATCACTTCGGATGAATTACCGGATAATTTACCACCCTTGAGAGATGTCCAGCATCACATAGATCTCATACCTGGGGCCAGCTTGCCAAATTTACCTCACTATCGGATGAGTCCGAAAGAGAATGAGGTGCTGCGGGAGAAAATTGAAGAGTTGCTGCGGAAAGGTTTTATCCGCGAGAGCATGAGCCCGTGTGCGGTTCCCGCGTTGTTGACGCCAAAGAAAGATGGGAGTTGGCGTATGTGTGTGGACAGCCGCGCCATCAACAAGATTACTTGTAAAATATCGTTTTCCAATTCCCCGCCTAGATGACATGTTGGATCAACTTGAGGGTTCGAAATTGTTTTTCGAAAATTGATCTCCGCAGCGGGTATCACCGGATTCGGGTCGGGCCCAGGGGGACGAATGGAAGACAGCTTTTAAGAGCAAAGATGGGTTGTTTGAGTGGCTGGTTATGCCGTTCGGGTTGTCAAACGCGCCCAGAGCACATTTATGCGCGTAATGAACCAGGGTTTTGAGACCTTTTGTGGGGAAGTTTGTTGTCGTTTATTTCGATGACATTCTTATCTACAGTAAAAACGAAGATGAGCATGTGGAACAGTTGAGAGAGGTGCTGTCAGTTCTACAGGAAAATCAGTTGTTCCTTAACCTGAAGAAGTGCAGTTTCATGACGGATAGCCTGTTATTCTTGGGGTATGTAGTGAGTTCGGAAGGGATTCATGTGGATGAAGAGAAGGTCCGTGCAATAAGGGAGTGGCCTGCACCGAAGACAGTGAGTGAGGTTCGGAGCTTCCACGGTTTAGCCACCTTCTACCGCCGATTTATTCGGAATTTCAGTACTGTCATGGCACCGATAACCGAGTGCATGAAGAAGGGCAGATTTTTGTGGGGAGAAGAGGCAGAAATGAGCTTTGCTTTGATAAAAGAAAAGCTATGCACCGCACCAGTATTAGCCCTTCCCAGTTTTGAGAAGATTTTTGAGGTTGAATGTGACGCAAGTGGCGTGGGGATTGGGGCTGTACTATCCCAGGAGAAGCGACCAGTAGCCTTCTTCAGTGAGAAGTTGAGTGAGGCTCGTCAGAAGTGGAGTACTTATAACCCGGGAGTTTTATGCGGTGGTCCGAGCTTTGAAGCATTGGGAGCACTATCTAGTGCAGCGGGAATTTGTTTTGTATACGATCACCAAGCTTTGAAGTTTATTAATAGCCGGAAGCACTTGGATAATATGCATGTCGGATGGGCAACTTTCCTTCAAAAGTTCCCTTTTGCTATTCGACACAAGTCCGGTACTTTGAATCGGGTTGCCGATGCTGCTGAGTCGTCGTGCCAATCTGTTGGTGACATTGTCTCATGAGGTAGTGGGGGTTTGAGTGCTCGAAGGAGTTGTATCGGGAGGATGAGGATTTTAAGCAAATGCAGGGCGAAGTGCATTGAGAAACAGCCCGTTAGCGATTTTCATGAGAGCGAAGGTTTTCTGTTTCGCGGAAATCGTTTGTGTATACCCCGGATGTCGCTGCGCGAGAAATTAATCCGTGACCTCCATGGGGGCGGATTGAGTGGCCACTTGGGCAGGGACAAAACAGTGGCTAGCTTGGAGGAGCGGTATTTCTGGCCGCAGCTGAAGAGAGATGTCGGCAATTTCGTGCAGAGGTGTTATGTGTGTCAGGTGTCTAAAGGTCAGTCACAAAATACTGGTCTTTATACTCCTTTACCCATTCCTAATGATATTTGGGAGGATTTGTCCATGGATTTTGTGTTGGGGTTACCTCGTACCCAGCGAGGAGTGGATTCTGTTTTTGTGGTTGTTGACAGGTTTTCGAAGATGGCCCATTTTATACCCTGCCGAAAGACCTCAGATGCGTCGCACATAGCGAGATTATTTTTCAGGGGAGGTGGTCCGACTACATGGGGGTGCCGCAATCAATTACTTCGAGACCGTGACACGAAGTTCCTTAGTCACTTTTGGGTGACGTTATGGAAGATGTTTCAAACTTCACTGAGCCGGAGCACAACCGCGCACCCACAAAGCCGATGGGCAAACGGAGGTGACAAACGGGACTTTGGGAAACTTGGTTCGCAGCATTTGTGGAGATAAACCGAAACAGTGGGATCATGTGTTGCCACGAGCTGAGTTCAGCTTATAACAGATGCCGTGCATAGTGCAACGGGAAAGACTCCTTTTGCCATGATTTATGTGACGCCACCGAAACACACCGTGGACTTGGTTCGTCTACCCAAGGGAGGTCCGAGGATTTAGTGTGGCTGCTGAGAACATGGCTACACAAGGCCAGGGCTGTGCAGGGAGGAAGTGAGGCGGAGGCTGGAGGCAACCAATGCGAAGTATAAGGCCGCGGCGGATAAGCACCGGCGTCGCAAGGTGTTTGAAGAGGGTGATTCAGTGATGGTTTTCTTGCGCAAAGAAAGGTTTCCTGTAGGGACTTACAACAAGCTGAAGCCCAAGAAGTATGGTCCGTATAAGGTTTTGAAGAAGATCAACGACAATGCCTATGTGATCGATCTTCCCGAAACAATGGGCATCTCCAAGACTTTCAATGTTGCAGATGTGTTTCAGTTTCACGCGGAGGAACCATTGTATCCTGATTCCGATCCAGAACATAACTCGAGGTCGAGTTCTTCTCAAGTAGAGGAGTCTGATGTAGAACAAGTTGCGGAATCATACATGCTGAAGAGGGATCATCCGAAATTCAAAGGCAACTGAATTTCGGCAACCGGGTCGTCGGAGTCGGAATAACGCGAAACTCACCCAGTCAATGCGTTTCGTCGTTTGCGGAAGAAATCAGCAGCTTCGCTGCTGACCTCGACCCAATTTTGGTCAAATTCTATCGTTTCGGCCCCGAAATCGTCATTTTTGCTATTTTAGGAAAGTTTCGTTTTTGCAATTACTTTTGATTCAAGAGTCCGAATTGACTTTGGTCAATTGGTACTGTCTTAGAATTCATAGCTCTTTCATATTCTGCATTTATCTCAAATTTGCCATTTATGGCAAATTTAATGTTTTATGCCCTTTCCTTTTCTGTATTGAATTAGGCTAGGGTTTTATCTTTAAGTATCCCTTGTAAACCTAGCCGGCGGCTTATCTATCATTTTATTGAATAAACTTTGAGTTTGATTGAGATTTAATCTCGTTTTCTTTGATTTTACGGAATATTGACGTTGGTCGTATTCCTTTGTGATTTTCTGCTGCGTCAGTATCGATGCATTCGTCAGCCTCGTCCTTATCTCCGCCTTCAGTTTTCTGTTTTGTGCTGTGTATGGCTCTCCCTAAACAACATCAAATTCAAGTATTCAACTCAAGTTGTCTGAGAATAACATAACTTGAGATTATAATAGCAAACAACCATACCTTATATTTACTACTCAGTGACTGAACAAAATCATACTCCCATGTGGAACTTTGATAATTTGCCGACCGCCGGACAATTTGATCAGAAGCAACCATGCATCGAACTTTGGGAGGTAGAGACCGATAATTCTTGCTTGATACAGGTCCTACTGAGGCGCGACTTGGAGATGCTAATGTCGGGAGAGTACAAAATGATGAAGCAAAGTGTGTAAGAGCCATTCTTAGGTGTTTTGGACTTCTTTATTTTTTAAGTTGAGGATGACAATTCCAATTACAGGCCTATATTTATAGATGGATTGTCCAGCTTAGCTTCCTCTATTTTTTTTTTATATATATTAAACGATAACTAAGCACTCTTATAACAATTTATACTTTGATGGGTTTCTCATTTTACACGTTTTTCTCATATGGAAGTTAAATGATGAATGTGATTTTTGTTTTCGGGGGAGGGGGGTGGGGTTGTGAATCAGAGACACGGAAATCGATAAATGACTGGTAATAAAACAAGAGAAATGACTGATATGTTATTTGATCGATTTTGCCCACTTGCCAGGCCACTGCATGTCGTTTGCGAGTTTTTACAAATCAAAACTCTCAAAACTAAAAAAACAAATATTCAAAATATGCAATCTTTATTCATTAAAATTATGGTTAAAAGGCTATTGCATCTCCTTTAATATAAAAACAAAATACTAATAATACCGAATCTCCTTCAATAGAAAAATATAATTAATCTTGACAAACATGATTAGGTTATAGATAGACACGAGTATGTTTGCCTGCGCGTTGTGCTAGGCTTTTTTCTATGTAGAAAAATAATTGATTTTTTATATGCTGTAATTAGTTATTTTAATATTCTATTAGTAAAATTATCATAGATAAAATATGTTATAAATATTTTTTCCTCCTAAAAGGAATAGTGTAATCGAAATGGGAAGTGATTCGTATATTTTTTAATTGTAGATAACCTAGGTAAGTTTGTTGACTTTTGTTTTTTATGAGTTACCTTTTTTTCTCAGTAATATTAGATCTGACACATTATAAATAAAAATATTGTAATTTTTTTCAGAAATAAACTTAATTTTGTTATGTGCTATAATTAGTTATTTTAATGTTCAATGAGTAAAATTGTAATAGATAAAATATGCTAGAAATGAGTTTTTTGCGTGCTATAATTAGTATGCTTGCCCGCGCGTTGTGCTGAGATTTTTTTATATGTGGAAAACTAATTGATTCTTTACATGTTGTAATTAGTTATTTTAATATTTAATTAGTAACATTATAATAGATAAAATATGTTATAAATAATTTTTTTCCCGCCTAAAAGGAATAATGTAATCGAAATGGGAAGTGGGTCGTATATTTTTTAACTGCAGATAACCTAGGCAAATTTGTGTATTTTTGTTTTTTATGATTTGCCTTTTTCCCCCAGTAATATTAGATTTGAAACATTATAAATAAAAATATTGTAATTTTTTAAGAAAATAAACTTAAATTTTTTCCGTGCTATAATTAGTTATTTTCCGTTTAAAAGAAACATTGTAATCAAAACAAAAATATTGTCTACCTTTTTTTTTGAGTTATTTTTTCCCCTAGTAATATTAGATCTGAAATATTATAAATAAAAATATTGTAATTTTTTTTAAGAAATAAACTTAAACAAAAGAGCATAAAATTAAAATTCAAAGCCATTTTTTTTTATTTTATAAGATGTATTCATCATATTATTATATTAAATGTATTTAAGAATACTGATATTATTTTTTTTCCTTCAAAAAATCCTAGGTCATTTTTTTTGTCTATATATATATTTTTGAGCGATAATATTAAATAGCAAAGAAAAAAATATTAAAAATAAAATGATGATTAATAGGTTTACACCTAGAATTTCAAAATAATAAATGAAAAACAAGAGCTATCTGAAAAATGGGAGTCAAAATACTAAAATCGGGCAAGAGAATGGCTTGCAAATAAAAGCTAGGGATGGATAAAACAAATAAAAAAAATGAGCGGCCATTGCCAAGTCTTCCAGTCCAGGAACGTGGAAGCGTTTTAGAGCAGAAAAAAAGAGAAAAAAAGAGGAGCGTATGCACTTGCAAAACACTGGAGCAAATATCCAGTGAATAGTGGATATATATGTATATGCACAGGATTGACCAATCTGCTTTAGCTTCTTTAGTAATGATCAAGAATTTTGATTGAGTAGAGTTATAGATAAAATTGGCAAACATCAATCTTGAATCTGATTTTCGGAAAGAAGTTTACAGGGGAGTGGGGTGGGGGTGTGAATAATAGACGCCGAAAACATTTTTGTATTCTATTGGGATTGATTGATTGATTTGAATTAGAGGCTTCATATATTTTTATGGCTCATCATACCGATACTGACTCGTAGGAAAGCGTTGATATGTTATTGCCAGGCCACTGCATGTTTTTTGCGAGTTCGTACGAGGTTAACCACCGTACAACGCTGCACATGCTGTGAGACAGACAAGACAATAAAAAAATTTAAATAACCTTGGGTAGACATTTGATTATTGTATGCTAGTAGGAGTAAAATCATATTTTTACTGTTCAAAAATATCCAGAAAAACAAAAACACTGCAAACGACAAAAACACTGCGAACATTATGATAATGTCAACTGGAACCGGTTCAATGGAAACTCAAAAATTCCATTGTGAACTCGTGTCAGTTATAATTATTGGTTTTGATTGAGAAAAATCGAAGTCCGTGACAGCAAATCAGTACGATACCTCTGTCAGTTTTGTCCTTCTACCACCTTCTTGTTTTCTTTTCCTTGTGTTACAGATGCAGTTTCCTGTATGCAGTTTGCTTTTGTGCTTGCATGAAATTATTACCTCACTGTTTCAGGTGATTGAGAGCTTTTGAACAGATTTAACCATTTATTAACAAAAATCTATCAATTTGAGCCAATCAAGCTAAGGGATGATTTTTAAAATTTGTATTGTAGATTTTTAAACCACAATTCTCTCCCATGAAAGGGAGAGAGAGCTGACCACTAATTGGTGTATTCATGGGTCTGTTGCTGAGTTTTCCCTAATATGCTTCTGACAATGAGCTTAAAAAGAAAGAAACTTTGGTTTATGTTATTTAATCTTTCTAGTGTAGTGAGTAAGGATGAAAGTAGAGCCGGAGGAGGAGAATTGTGGCGTCGTGGAGGCACGACGGAGAAGAGCGGCGGTGGTGGCGGAGGAGGATGTTTTGTCGTGGGGGAGATAGGGAAGTTAAATTATTTTCGGATATTTATGTTCATCAAACAAAACGCTATAACTCTTTCTGCAGGGGTTTTTTTTTTCTAATTTGTTACTCAACAGTAAAGGATAAAAAATATTTTGACCATACAGTTTACAAACGACTTCACTTCAGTCCCTATGAAATGTTAGCTCCATAGTTTCCAAAAGTATCAATTTAGTCTTTTTTCTGTTAAGTAGCTATAGGCAATATATGTTGTCTTGATGTATTTATATATTGTAGGATTAAAAGTTAGTGGAAATAGAAAATAAATTAGTAATAATAATAATTTTGAGAGATAATAAAAAATTAATTGATGTGTATTTTGAGAGAACAAAACAATAACAGTGCTTGGAGGGTCACGATTATTTTATATAAAAAAACACTAATTTATAGGGTACCCTTATTAGCAATTCATCTCCTAATAATAAATAAATAAATAAAAGTATACTTCTAAAAAATTTAACACCCTCTTAACCTCTACTTATTAATCACGATAAGAGTAGTAATTTTTAGGTGGAGATATATCCATTTTGTTATATTAACAAATAGCTAAGAGATTAGTTAATGTAAATTTTGATATAACTATTGAGTAAATTTTTTATGGTAAACTTTGGGGATGCTATGTAATGAATTAGATCTTTTAAACTCAATTTGGTGATTATTCTGTATCTTATGGTATGGTATATTAGTTCTTTTTTTATTATTATAAGTTTTACTTTCTTGCTCATTTGGTCAATTTTATATAATTTATTTGTCTTCTATGGATTTCAACTTAGTTAAAAAATTCTATAATGTTTTAGTTTTGAATGACAATTTTAATTACTTTCAAGTTTTTCTTATTTCATAAATGACTACATATTATTTGCTTTGTTGATATAAAGAGAATTTATATAATACAATCCCCTTTTTAGTATCATGATTAATGATCTTCTTGTTGAGAACATTATACAAAATATAAAAAAGTTGGATAAATTAAGACATAACATTGTAATTATTACCATTAAAACATGACATTTTATTGGTAGAATTACATATTGATATATAGACCAGAATCAAGCTATAGTTGACTAATCTTCTAAACAGAGAAGAAACATACATGACTTTATCACAAACTGATATTTAAGCTAGAATGGAAATACATGCATGTTTCTACTAGTCCTTCAATTTTGTTTTTGATGAAGTTATAAAGGCTCAATAAATATGGATTTCACCGTATCCTTGGTCTCAAGATCTCCAACACCATGCCCATCTCCATACTGGTACATGCATTGCACCATTTGTGCAAGGTTCATTGCAACGCCAATGAAAGTTTGTGTAACACCCTCAAATTATAATATCATGAAATCTCCCAACATTTCTTTACCAATGTCAAGTATTGGGTAATATGTCTAAAACTATGGGATTTTTTTTTTGAAATTTCGGCAGAGTTTCCTCTATTTTTGTTGGTACCAAGTTATCGAGAACACTTCTATTATATGTCATTACGACTTCCATCTTGATCCAATCATCCTGGATCACTTTCCATTCATCAAACAATAACTCAATATTCATACTTATCAATATATGCAAGTCTCATAATATCAATTAGTATATCAACTTAAATGTACTACCAAAACAACTCAAAAGATAAACAATTTCATCATTAAACATAATAAATGCTAATTAACTGCATATAAGCCTTTAAACTACTAAACACAACATTAAGATTAAGAGTCATATTATATTTATAATAAATCTTATCTTATCATTTTGAAAATGATTTGGTCATACTATCAACTATTAAGTAACTTACTCACTATATTATTATAATATTAATTAATTACTCTTAACCTTTGAAATTTAATACTTCTACTTCAATCTAACTTAATCCCTTAATTTACATAATCTTTTCAAAATTTACAAATCCAGCTAATTCATCATAATTACCAAATAAATCTAACACTTCCATATAATTAATCAGAAATTTGGTTTCCTTCCTCAATCACCAATAGATCCAGTACTTCCATTCGAATTACCCATTATCCGGCTAACCGCTTTTGTTAGCCAATCAATCCGGTAATTCCATTTGAATTACCCAGCATCCGGCTAACCTCTTTTATTAGCCAATCAATCCTGTAATTCCATTTGAATAACCCAGCATCCGGGTAACCTCTTTTATTAGCCAAACAATCTTGTAATTCCATTTGAATTACCCCGCATCCGGCTAACCTCTTTTATTATCCAAACAATCCGGTACTTCCATACGAATTACCCCATATCCGGTTAACCTCTTTGTTAACCAACAAAACTGGTAATATCACATAATTTACCGGTAATTCACATAATCACAACTCAATTTATTCATTTGCTCCATTCGTTTAATATTAATTAAATAAGCAACATAGATTATTAGGGAAACTAAAAATTATAAAATAATGTGACGAATCACCTACCTTCTACTCGGGATGACCCAACTCCTCCTGTCTGATAATCAGTTGCAAATACAACTCCTGAATCAATCAAGTGTCATTATATCATTAGTCCATCAATATTTTTCTTACCTGCCGAAACACAAAGCACGTAATATTTTTATTTGTAATTTGTTCTAATAAAAATCCATTCTCAAATATAACATCATTATTTTACATACTTCTGCCTAGAATTGAAAATCTGCCAAACCAACTCTACATTTGCCGAGATCAAGAACTACCAAACAATCAAGATCAAATTGACAAACAAACCAACTTCTGCCCAGAATTGAAAATCTACCAAACCAACTCTGCCAGAGATCAAACCCAGAATTGACAAACAAACCCAGAATTGGGAAATTGAAAAACCAACCCAGAATTGGCAAACCAACATATGGCAAAGAACCATGGTCAGAAGCATCATTGAGGTTTGGCATTTGACTTGCAAATCATTGTTTGAAGGGGAAAAGAGACCTTGACCATTGAGGTTCTTATTGGACTTGGAGCTAGAATTAATCTTTTAATAATCTTTTCATGAAAAAACAAATTACCTAGACACACTAAATGATGTTTTTTACTTAGTCCAATCCACATTGTGTGTGTGTAATATATATATATATATATATATATATAGACACACATATCTTGGGCTATAGTAAAATTATCTTTGTGCCTTTTGATTAAAAAAATAAGTCTTTTCGGGTGGGGTGTTGATTATTTTTATTTTTCACACTACAAATATTATTTTACTCTCAAATATGCCAACCTGATAAGATTTAGGTAAGATGGTTCCTTAACATGGTATTAGAGCCTAGTTAACCCAGCGGTCACGAATTCGAATTTCATCACCCTCATTCTATTTGATAAAAATCAAGCATAAGGTAGTGTGGGCCTGTGCAAGTTTCAAGCCCAAAAAGCTTTCACATGAGAGGGGGTGTTAGAAAATAATATAAATCATATTCTGGAACTTTTCTTATTAGCTTAAGTTTTTAGGTGATATGGTTCCTTAACAACACATGCACCTTTAATTAACATAAAATATTTTTAATTGCCTACAATTTAAGCCCCGCCATACTCAAACATCAGCCTTAAAGTTTAGCATCATTTTTATTTTAATTCTTGGTTTCTAATTTATACAATTAGACCCCTAACTAGCCATTATAGTTTTATTTTTCTTCAATTTAGACCCTGATTTCATTGATTTCAATCCCTAAAGTCTCGTACTTCTTGCAAGTTCATCCTAGATTTTAGATTTCTATATTCAAACCCCTGATTGGATCGAGAACATGCATAATATGGCAAGGGAAGTCGAAATTACCTGCACCAGGAGAACAACACACATGACAGAAGGTTTCTTGAAGAAGATGACATCTGGCCAGGTCCATACAGGAAAACTAGTAGCTGCGCAAATGTTTGTGTTAAGTACGGCCATGGAAGAGTCAATATTGGCAGTGTACGGATCTCCACCATTGAATCAAGCCCATCCCATCTAACGTTAGCAGTGCATTGCATGATGGAAACCTCTCTCTATCCTTTGATCATCTTGGACCTACCTGCATCATTTTTCAGAAATTTCTCACCATCCACCTTTTGAAAGATTCTCTCCTCACGTCAATATTGTATTTGTCTCCTGTGGATTTCAACTTAGTTAGAAAACTCTTTAATGTTTTAGTTTTGAATGACCATTTTATTTACTTTCAAGTTTTTCTTATTTCATGAATGAATAAATGTTACTTGCTTGGTTGATATAAAGAGAATTTATATAATACAATTCCCTATTTAGTATCATGATTAATGATCTTCTTGTTGAAAACATTATACAAAATATAAAAAGTTGATAAATTAAGATATAACATTGTAATTTTTAAATAACCCCTCTGAAGAGGTGATATGTTAGACAATCATTTTTTTTACAATTAAAACACTATATTTTATAGGTAGAATTTCAAGAACAAAGCTATGTGTAGATCTTATTTACATATTGATATCAAGGCTAGAATCAAGCTATAGTTGACTAATCTTCTACACAAAGAAGATAAATACATGACTTTATCACATACTGATATTTAAGCTGGAATGGAAATACATACATGTTTCTACAACTTAGTCTAATAAGATATATAGTCAAACTAGTCCTTCCATTTTGATTTTGATGAAGTTATAAAGGCTCAATAAGTATGGATTTCACCCTATCCTTGGTCTCAAGATCTCCAACACCATGTCCATCTCCATACTGGTACATGCATTGCGCCATTCGTGCAAGGTTCATTGCAATTCCAATGAAAGTTTGAGAGGTATGAGGATTAGTAAATCGATAATCATTTATTTTTTTCCATGTATTTCCAATTAATTTTTTTACATAATCACGAGCTTTTTCTTCAGAAACTTCGGTCTCATGCATATAACATTGAATTGATTTGGAAACATCTCCTCGTTTTAGTTCATCCTATAAATAAAAGAAGCAGAAAATGAGCATATATTACACTTAAAAAAAACCATCACAGAAAACAATCTTGACCAAAATGAAAATGACAGAAGATTGATATATTTACAAAATAGATAAATTAATTGATCTGGATATTTACTTTTAAAAAAATACACCAATCATCTTTGTTGTGGATTTTAAGCTGAAAAAGGAGATACAATGTTGGAGATCGATGAGGCCTTTACAAACAAGCTAAAAGTAGTTTGAAAACTTAATAAATGATCCATTTATAGTTAAAAGTTAATGCCTTATATGTTTCAAAACTATACTATTACTTGGGCTAGTTAGAGGCCTATGCCTTGAGAAAGAGGATTTGTGGCCTATACTTAGGAACAAAACCATAACCACACTGAATATATAGCAAGAACTAATATATAATTTACCATAAAAATATGAGAAAAGAAAAAGAAAAAGGGGAAGGACGAAACTATGTCAATGAGAGGAGTAATTCTGGCATACCGAGGAGGTTCCAAGATCATCAGCAAGGCGTAAAATCATGGATGCCCATCGGATTATATCTGGGTATTCCTCCATGAAGTGTGAGGCCTCCTCTGCTGTTGGACTCGAAACATAAAAATATGCAAGAACTAGACTTACCGGTGCCGAAATTGAAACATATGCATTATCCATGTATTCTTGAAAAGATGGCGTGTATCCACTATAGTACCACTTAGCCTCCAATAAATATGATTTACATAAACCTGCCCACTGAAATTTAACCATAGTATTAAGGCAAAATTAATAGAGAGAGGCTTTTTGAAAAATAACTGTAGTTACCCAATCTTGCATAACCCATCTAATGATTTGGAATTCAACCCACGTCAGAATTTGTTTTGAATCATTTTTTATATTGACTTAGTGCCTATTTGGTAGTGTGGTTGATATTGCTTTTAAAAGTATTTTTTGTTCTGAAATGCATCAAAATGATATTTTTTAAAAAATAATCGAAATAACACTAAAATTATTTAATTTATAGTAAAAAATAAAAAATAAAAAATTCATTTTTTTTCAAAAACATTTTTAAAATGCAGTGCCAAACATCCTCTTAACTATATATAGATAACGTGATGGTTAACTTATGAATTAATTCACCTGACCACACAAAATTCAAACCTAGTCATGCCAAAACCAATAAAAAAAAACAAAGATTACCAAATAACACAAACCTCAAACTAGTTATGAAAACATATAATACAATACTAAATTTAGAAATGAATAAATACCTCTTTTTTCAAGTGAGGTAGAATGTCAACTCCTTGATCTTTAAGAATATCATAAGCCATTTCGTTAACCAAATTGTACAATGAAAGAAAACATAATTTCATATAGTGTGAAAGCTGATCCATGAAATTAAGATCCCATCTGAAATTATAACATAAAAATGTTTTAGTCAAGTTACAAAAAATAAATAAAAACTAAAAGGGTGAGCGATACTAATATAGCATTATAAATGTGCTCGAGAGCCCAAGATATAGTTGCACAAACCTTACAATGGCATCTGTGAATAGCTCAAGCTCATCTAAGGTACCATAGACATCATAAACATCATCAATTGCTGTTATAAGTGAAGCAAATTTTGCTAGCATTCTCCGGCAATTACTAAACTGAGGTTCAAATAAGACCCCCACAGTCCATAAGAAATTCTCCATTGGCCTATCCCTAACAAAATCCAACTTTTCTCCTAGTCGTGTGCTCTTCCACCACCTTTTCATGTCAAGAAATTAAATTATTACTGTCATAGAAAAGCTATATAAAATAAACTTTATAAAAATTGTAATGGTTATTTTTTGCAACGAAGTGTCTATACTAGCTTACACAAATTTCAATTAAATTCTATGGCTCTTGTATATGTGACCATAAACATTTCCCTCATAAGAACAAGTTAAGTTACGAATTTTTATATTAAGGGGCATGACCAAACTTTTAACCTTAAAAGAAATATATCTCTTAACCCTAAGATCTTTACCACTAGGCTATCTCATAAGATTACAATTTTAAATTTATAATAATAGTGATGAATCATCAAATCTAAATATTTTTTAAACTAATAAATATAATTTAATAAAAAGGTATTACTTTACATATATAGGTTGCAATCACTATCAAAAGAAAGACAAAAGTAAACTTAAGTTAAATTAATAATATCGGAGGATCATCAAAACTAGAAGTTTAAATTATCACATAGAATATCGGAGGATCATCATAACTTAGTTAAACAAGAAGTTTACCTAGCTGAATGTTTCAGATCTTCTTGGTGTATTGCCTGTACCATGTTGAAATCCAATTTAGCAAGTTCTAACAAAATAGGTTCCATATCAGTTTTAGTTTCATAGACATTGATGAACCAATTGGCCTCCAATCTTAGCATTCTCCAAGCCAATGGAAGCTCCAAGGCATGGCTCACCAATTTTGAAAGATATTCGGAAGAGTTGCACTTCTTGACATATTTTTCAAGATTTTCGGAGGTGAAGTCTCTGGCATCATCTAAGATGCTCTCACCTTCTACCAACAAGTGTGAAGCTTCATACAGGTATAACATTCCCTTCAGATCATCGTGAAGCCATGCCCTAAAGTTTCCTTGTTTGTCCTTGAATTGATTGAAAACCTCTATAAATGGAGAACACAAACTTTAGCATAACTAGTTTTGAGAATCAATTCAACCATCAATATCTACGTTGATCAAAAGGCTTACCTTGAGGTACCTTATATCCATGTTGCCTTAAGAGTCGAAATTCGAGAGCAGTAGCATACAAGTCATGTCCTGTCTTTGTATTCTGTATATGATTTTCATCGAATAAGCTCTTCAGGATGCTCTCTATTTCATCAACAAAATGATATGACAACCCAAGTCTTTGCAAGGTATCGATTAGTTCAAGTTGATCCAAGGGTATCGATGCATTCGTCAGCCTCGTCCTTGTCTCCGCCTTCAGCTTTCTGGTTCGTGCTGTGTACGGCTCTCCCTAAACAACATCAGATTCAAGTATTCAACTCAAGTTGTCTGAGAATAACATAACATGAGATTATAATAGCAAGCAACCATACCTTATATTTACTAGTCAGTGACTGAACAAAATCATACTCCCATGTGGAACTTTGATAATTTGCCGACCGCCGGACAATTTGATCAGAAGCTTCGGTGGCAACCATGCATCGAACTTTGGGAGGTAGAGATCGATAATTCTTGCTTGATACAGGTCCTACTGAGGCGCGACTTGGAGATGCTAATGTCGGTAGAGTACAAAATGATGAAGCAAAGTGTGTAAGAGCCATTCATAAGTGTTTTGGACTTCTTGGAATTTTTTAAGTTGAAGATGGGAATTCCAATTACAGGCCGATTATTTATTGGATTGTCCAGCTTAGCTTCCTCCTTTATTTTTTTTTAAAGTCACTGGAAAAATCAAGAGGAAAAGGTATTGAATTATTCGATACTACCCACCACCAACTTCAATTTTGATGTTTCCAAACTCAGAGCCATAAGCCCACTTGCTGTTTAATTTCTTGTCAGCCTCATAAATGAGAAAGTGAACAGATAACATTTCTCTTCTTGTAACGCATATCGGCCAAGAAAAGAAGGAACAGTTTTATTTTCCTAGCACAAAAAACGTGTATGGAAATAAGTTAATGTGGCTCCTCTGCTGTTGTTAAAGCTGGAAAGATGACAGGTCGTTTGATGAATGACATAGTGGGCCATGAGGTATGATGTCTGATTCTTAAAGGTAAAAAAGTAAAAGATACATCGAGTGGTGTATAGAATTC
Organism: Salix udensis; assembly: GCA_029204005.1. Classification (NCBI taxonomy): domain Eukaryota; kingdom Viridiplantae; phylum Streptophyta; class Magnoliopsida; order Malpighiales; family Salicaceae; genus Salix; species Salix udensis. Next base: position 12,937,121 of record CM055037.1, read on the forward strand.
CTATTTTGAGATCGTAGTGGAATTCTATGAATGTCGTTGTCGAATGAATTGAAATAAAATGAGTAGTGAATCGTGTGTATTATACGTATGTACTGTTGGATCTAGTGTGTATTTTGGTATGTATTGAGTTTGAGTTTTTTTTTAAAAGATGGGAACTTTGATGGTGGTGATTTATTCTTAATTTATATATTATTCTTATAAAAATATTTTATATCACTATTTTATATAGGATTAGATATTTTAACACTCTTCCTCACTTGTAACCGTTCTTTTAAATTACCATAGATTGTCTAATAGGATGCTTTGAACTCTTGAAAAAAATTAAATTACAATTTTCATTAGATTTATATGCTTAATAAAACCCAACACTAATTTGTTATGTTACCTATCATTGAAAAATTCATTGAAAAATCCATCAAAAGAAAAAAAGAATAAAAAAATGGAAGAAAATAACAAAAATATCAATGAGAAAAGTATACCAGAATGCCTGACGGAATGCATTAAAATAAAAATTCAGGGGAACATTGATTTTTTATAAATTTATAGTTTTTTCATATTTCCCTATAAATAATAAATTATGTCTCTTATTTTTTTGGTGGTTGTCCGTTGTCTTAAAAACTATATAAGTTACATAATAGAAAGCTAGCACTCTAGGCCAACCAATCCCTCTCTCCTAAATAGGGATTTCGAAGATTTTTTACTAATGATTGATGAAGATTAATATAAAATGACTTGTAATTTATGACAACCTAAAACATAAAATGAATTATAATAAATCTCTAAACAACTCTAGATTTTTCTAATGGGAAATTAGAGACCACTAAATACTTTTATTTTATTGTTATCATTGCATGTCTTATATTCAAGAACCCAACATTATTACCCTCCCTCAACATATGTGAGTACTTTACTAGTCTCATGCTTATACAAAATATGGATGCATGGATGAAACACATGGAATTTCTATGATATATTAGACCCTAATCATGTAATTAATCACATTGGAAGAATCCAATTCAATTATAATTCTCTTCCGTGTATTTTCTTCTCTAGTAGATGATTGTTCTAAAGCTTTAATCACTCCAACTAGCTCTGATTCAATGGAATGCTTAATCCCTACAGGTATAAAGTGTCATAACCTATTTGTGAGTTATTCTCCAAATTCATCCCTTTTTCTTCCAAAATAAAATAAAAAATAATGATAGTAAGGGGACTAAAATCAAGAATAATTGAAACTATAAATTTTGGAGGAAGTCAATACCCTGATTGTACCTAGTTGTGCCAAAGACTAAAGAAACAATGTAAGTTCAAGGTAAAAATAAATAGTTATTAGACAAATCAACAAAAAGAAATTAAGTCTGAAGGCATAATTTGAGTTTTAATAGGCTAAGTTGATTTAATCATGGACAAAAGTGAAGTTGAATGATTTAATTAGGTGAAAGGACATAGTTATAGTCTAAATAGGTCAAAATAATTTTATTAGGAGTTTAATTGGTGAAACATTAAGTTCAAGAATTTAATTTAGGCTTACATAAAAAGATTGAAATTTTAGGTGATCACATTTAATTTTTACCATGTCAATTGATGGGAATCATGGGAAAAATTGTAAGAAAATCAAAAGTTTAAGGCCAATTAGGGGTAAAAGTTAACAAATTCAACGACAAGGACCAGTTAATAAAATGCATCTAACTATGGGGATACAATTGGTTGAAATCAATGGTGAAATTAAATGGACGGCTAAAGAAAACTTAAAGTTTAATGGTCAGTTAGGTGTTAAGTTGCATAAATTCAAAACCAAGGACAAAAATGATAAAGAAACTGAAATCCAGGGTGGTGTTAAATGCTAGGAGGCGCATAATTGCATAAAATTAAAAATTAGAAGTCAATCAAGAGTGTAACTAAATAAAATAAAAAGATGAAGGATTAAATTGAGCTTTGGACAAAACATATAAATTAAAGTCATAAACAGATCTATTTTGAATAAGAAAGAGTAAAAAAAAGGAGGACTAGACGATGTATCGAAATTGGTATCGATAATTGTTAAGAAAAAATAGTTGTGGTTGATTTTGTGGAATTCCTAATTGGAAGTTAAAAATATAATGTGATACATGTTTCCCTTTTTAAATTTTTGGATATCTGTGTTATTAAACTTAGTGTGATATTCATGTTTCGATAATATGTGTTTTGTTTCAAGACCTTTGCATGCACGTCAAGAGTAGATTTTAGATATTATTCACTTTTCGTTATCTAGTTCTAGGGAGTATATTCTTGTATTTTGTAATATGAAAACATGTGGATAACTTAATTTGTATCATTAATGTTTAAACTTGAATAGATTAACTTTACTATGAAATTCATATAATCATGTTCCATGTATACGTGTTTATCTCGTTTGTTCCTCTATAATGAAATTGTTGTTCAAAGTATGTTATAAATATTGTGGTTGTGATGATGATAAATGTTTGTGGGATTGAGACCTAGGATAATTAGGTCATGACTGCGTTATAAGATGGGATATTAGAAGAGTAAACCGATTATATATCGATAACTTAGGACCTCCTGATATAGAGAAGACTATGCAAAATTTTAATAGACCTTATAAAAACAACAAAATTACAACTCTATTTCCATTTGATGTGTGTTTGGTGTTTTATCCCGGATAAGGGGATGTTACATGTCTAAAATCTGTTACTTTTTAGTTTGTCTAAACTTTATCTGAAGAGAAAAAAATGTCATTTATAGTTTGGTGAGTTTGGTTGTTACCTCTTTTTTGGGTCCCACATAAACAAAAAAATATTGGAAGAAAATCCAAAAATATATCATTGAGAAAATACACTAGAACGCCTTAAAACATATCAAAGAGTAGTTGAAACAGACATAACATTCTAATTTTTAAATAACCCCTCTTATGGACATTAATTTGTATGAAAATTAAGGAAGAGAAGATATGTTAGACAAACATTTTTTTTACCATTAAAACATGACATTTTATAGATAGAATTTCAAGAAAAAAGCTATGTGTACATCTTACTTACATATTGATATTTACGCTAGAATCAAGCTATTCTTCTAAACAAAGAAGAAACATACATGACGTTATCACATATTGATATTTAAGCTAGAATGGAAATACATACATGTTTCTACAACTTAGTCTTATAAGATATATAGATCAAACTACTCCTTCCATTTTGATTTTGATGAAGTTATAAAGGCTTAATAAGTATGGATTCCACCCTATCCTTGGTCTCAAGATCTCCAGCACCATGCCCATCTCCATACTGGTACATGCATTGCGCCATTCGTGCAAGGTTCATTGCAATGCCAATGAAAGTTTGGGAGGTACGAGGATTAGCAAATCGATAATCATTTATTTTTTTCCATGTATTTCCAATTAGATTCTTTATATGATCACGAGCTTTTTCTTCAGAAACTTCGGTTTCATGCATATAGCATTGAATTGATTTGGAAACATCTCCTCGTTTTAGCTCATCCTATAAATAAAAGAAGCAGAAAATTAGCATATATTACACTTGAGAAAAAACCATCACAAAGAACAATCTTTACCAAAATGAAAATGAGAGAAGATTGATATATTTACAAAATAGATAAACTATTCGATCCGGATATTTGCTTTTAAAAAAATACACCAATCATCTTTGTTGTGGATTTTAAGATGAAAGAAGAGATACCAAGTTGGAGATCGATCACGCCTTTACAAACAAGCTAAAAGTAGTGTGAGGCGTGAGTACCACTGAATATATAGCAAGAACTAATATATAATTTACCATAAAAATATGAGAATAAGAAAAAGAAAAGGGGGAAGGGCGAAACTATGTCAACAAGAGGGTGAATTCTAACATACCGAGGAGGTTCCAAGATCATCAGCAAGGCGTAAAATCATGGATGACCATCGAATTATATCTGGGTATTCCTCCATGAAGTGTGAGGCCTCCTCTGCTGTTGGACTCGAAACATAAAAATATGCATGAACTAGAATTACTGGTGCTGCAATTGAAACCCATGCATTATCCAAGTATTCTTGAGGAGATGGCGTGTATCCACTGTAGTACCACTTAGCCTCCAATAAATATGATTTACATAAATCTGCCCACTGAATATTAACCATAGTATATTAATCTTCTATTCCCAAAAGAGAAAAAAGCATAAATGGAGAGTGGTTATTTGAGAAATTACTATAGCTACCCAATCTAGCTCAACCCAATAGGTTGATCTAATGATTTGGAATTCAACCCGGGTCAGAATATGTTTTGAATCATTTTTTATATTGATTTAGTGCTTGTTTGAGAGTGTGGTTGAGCCTGCTTTTGAAAATGCTTTTCGTTCATAAATGCATCAAAATAATATTTTTTTTCAAAAAATTATTTGCATATATCAGCACATAAAAATTATCTAAAAACACCATTTTTTTAATTTAAAATAAAAAATAACAATATTTTTTTTAAAAAGCACTTTTAAAACGCAGTGTCAAACACCCCTTAACTAAAAATAGATAATGTGATGGTTAACTTATGATTTAATTCACCTGATCACACAAAATTAAAAACTAGTCATTACAAAACCAAAAAAGAAAATAAAAATTAACAAAGATTACGAAACAACACAAATCTTAAACCAGTAATGAAAACACATAATACAATACTAAAAATTAGAAATGAATAAATACCGCTTTTTTCAAGTAAGGTAGAATGTCAACTCCTTGATCTTTAAGAATGTCATAAGCCATTTCGTTAACCGAATTGTACACTGAAAGAAAACATAATTTCATATAGTGTGGAAGTTGATCCATGAAATTAAGATCCCATCTGAAATTATAACATAAAAATGTTTTAGTCAAGTTACAACAAATAAATACAAAATAAAAGGGTGAATGATACTAATATAGCGTTATAAATGTTCTAGAGAGGCCAAGATATAATTGTTGCCCAAACCTTACAATGGCATCTGTGAATAGTTGAAGCTCATCTAAGGTACCATAAACATCATAAACATCATCAATTGTTGTTAGAAGTGAATTAACTTTCGCTAGCATTGTCCGACAATTACTAAACTGAGGTTCAAATATGAACCCCACAGTCCATAAGAAATTCTCCATTGGCCTGTCCCTGGCAAAATCCAACTTTTCTCCTAGTCCTGTGCTCTTCCACCACCTTTTTATATCAAGAAATTAAATTATCACCATCAGATAAAAGCTATATAAAATAAAGTTTACTAAATTTAAAATTTGTTTTTGTAACTGGAGTGTTTGAACCAGTTTATGCATATCTCTACTAAATTCTGGAGTTCTTGTGTCTGTGTCCACATGACTTTCTCATATAAGAACAAGTTAAACAAGTTTAAATTATTACATACAATATCGGAGGATCATCAAAACTTAGTTAAACAAGAGGTTTACCTAGCTGAATGCTTCAGATCTTCTTGGTGTATTGCCTGTACCATGTTGAAATCCAATTTAGCAAGCTCTAACAAAATAGGTTCCATATCAATTTTCGTTTCATACACATTGATGAACCAATTAGCCTCCAATCTTAGCATTCTCCATGCCAATGGAAGCTCCAAGGCATGGCTCACCAATTTTGAAAGATATTCGGAAGAGCTGCTCTTCTTGACATATTTTTCAAGATTTTTGGTGGTGAAGTCTCTCGCATCATCTAATATGCTCTCACCTTCTACCAATAAGTGTGAAGCTTCATACAGGTATAACATTCCCTTCACATCATCGTCAAGCCATTCCCTAAAGCTTCCTTGTTCGTCCTTGAATTGATTGAAAACCTCTACAAATGGAGAACACAAACTTTAACATGACAAGTCATGAGAATGAATTGAACCATCAATATCTACGTTGATCAAAAGGCTTACCTTGAGGTACCTTATATCCATGTTGCCTTAAGAGTCGAAATTCGAGAGCAGTAGCATACAAGTCATTTGCTGTCATTGTATTCTGTATATGATTTTCATCGAATAAGCTCTTCAAGATGCTCTCTATTTCATCAACAAAATGATATGATAACCCAAGTCTTTGCAAGGTATCGATTAGTTCAAGTTGATCCAAGGGTTTCGATGCATTCGTCAGCCTCGTCCTTATCTCTGCCTTCAGCTTTCTGTTTCGTGCTGTGTATGGCTCTCCCTAAACAGCATCAAATTCAAGTATTCAAGTCAAGTTGTCTGAGAATAACATATCATGAGATTATAATAGCAAGCAACCATACCTTGTATTTACTAGTCAGTGACTGAATAAAATCGTATTCCCATGTGGAACTTTGATAATTTGCCGACCGCCGGACAATTTGATCAGAAGCTTCGGTGGCAACCATGCATCGAACTTTGGGAGGTAGAGAGCGATAATTCTTGCTTGATACAGGTGTGTAAGAGCCATTCCTGAGTGTTAATTTTGGGAGAGTACAAAATGATGTAGCAAAGTGTGTAAGAGCCATTCCTAAGTGTTTTGGACTTCTTGGAATTTTTAAGTTGAGGATGGCAATTCCATTTACAGGCCGATATTTATAGTTGGATTGTCGAGCTTAGCTTCCTCCTTTATTTTATTTTTTTTATATTAGACGATAACTTTATTAAGTTCTTTTATAGCCAGAAAGATAATGACTATACAAAGAGAACAGGAAACAAATAAATTAAAATTGTAATAAGTTTTTATTAGAATAATCTGCACTTGATAATAAAGATGATGTTTTGATTCCAAGACAGTCTTCATTAAATTAAAAAATTCATAAATACCATAAAACAAATAATTTTTTTAACATTAAATAAATAAATAAAATATGATAATAAAAACAAAGTATTCATTCTAAATTTTTTCCATGTAGAATCTCTAATTTTTCACAAATTCCTAGTAGATTTCAGTTATGATTTCAAACATATAGTTCTCTCTCGTATGAATAATTTATTGATTTTATCATATATATTTGAAAATATTGAGATGTCAAGTTTCCCTCTTATCTAAAATTCGCAATAAAATTTTATTTGTAACTCCAGATATGTCCAAAACAATACATGAATATCTCGTTTGACAGATTTAACAAGATTTATCTAGTAACTTTGACTCTCTAAAATAATATGTTTTTGAACTTTGTTTAATCTAATAATTTTAAAAAATATATTTTCATATATCTAATATTTTCCTCATAAAATTTCAACTAGATCCATTATATAGTTTGAAATATATGTTTAATCTCACAAAATTGTCAACAAATATTATAAGGTTAAATTCAAAACTAACTTGGTTTTTCATATATCACAAATTTATTAAACTCGTAAAATTGGACCAATTTTATTGATTTTACCTATTTTGCACGAGTTAAGACCGATTTTACTAGTTTTTTAGTTTAGTCATATTTAACACATAAATACATGTTGACTCGTAAAATCATAAGATTTTAAGAGTTAACTCATGATTTTGATAACCTTGATTGTGATAAGTGATATTTTACAAGTGTACCCCTTGCAAACAAACACTTCACTTAAAAGTTGGACCCCACAAATTTCATCGCCAACATTAGCTGCCCAACAACACAAGTGGCCCAACCCAAGGGGTCCTGGTGTGAGTGGTGAGGGCGCTCTCATCCCTTAAGAGAGGTCAGGGGTTCAAACCCTCATCCTGTATGGAGTCGGTCATTTGGGGAGCACTTTCACCCCTTCGGGGCCCACCCGATGCAAATGTGGATTAGTCTGGGTCAGTGCTTGGGACACCACGTTGTTTATACCAAAAAAAAACACATGTGGCCCACATTCACTTTTATACATGGAAAACACGGGAGATATGATCCAACGTTAGCTGAATTTAAAATAGCATTTGAATTAAAAAAAAACATGGGATAAATCAATTTGCCCACATCTTTCTCTCTCCAAATCAAATCTTACAATATATAATTATATTTTATCATTAAAAGATGAAATCTATCCTCAATACTTAGGCCCTGTTTGGGAGTGCGTTTCCAAAAAAAATGATTTTTATTTTATTTTAAATGAATATGTTTTGGTGTTTTTAGATCATTTTGATGTGCTGATGTTAAAAATAATTTTTTAAAAATAAAAAAAAAAATATTATTTTGATGTATTTCGACACGAAAATCACTTTAAAAAGCTACCACAATCGCACTCCCAAACAGGCCTCTTAGCATTCAACTAATAATTAATAACTTTACTATAGACTCACGAAAAGAATTTAACATGCTCCTAAATTCTTTTGTCAACACTCTCGTACACAGGTTAAATCATCGAGTTTTTTCAACGGAATAAAGAACGGAGAAAATTAAGAGAAAAAGGTGTTGAATTATTGGATACAAGCCACCAACAACTTCATTTTTCATGTGCCTGTATTTTTCTTCAAGAACGTAGCGCAATGGAGATGTTTCAAACCCAGAGCCATACGCCCACTTGCTGTTTAATGTCATGTCACCGTCAAAAAAGAGAAAGTGAACAGATCACAGTTCTAGTCTTGTAACGCATATCGGCCAAGTAAAAAAAAGAACAGTTTTATTTTCCATGCACAAAAAAAGGAAAGTGTGGAAATAAAAGATCATGTTGTTAAGAAAATATCTCACCTAAAAACTTAAACTTATAAGTGAAGTCCTATAATATGATTTATATTATTCTCTAACACACCTCCTCCGGTGAAAGTTCTTTGGGCTTGAAACTTGTACAGGCCCCACATCATCTTGTGCTTGGTTTTTATCAAATAAAATAGGACTGGTGAGATTCGAACTCGTAATCGCTGAGTTAAAAAAGCTCTGATACCATGTTATTAAAGAACCATCTCAACAAGGCTCTGATACTTTATTGAGCTTTCATTGATATATCTTTGTAACCACTTGAACAATTCTTGCCATAATATAACCCACTCCATAAGAATCATCTAGCTTTCGGCAGAAATAAAAAATCCCAAGAAACTTTACAGATTTTTCAAGTATCCATATCTTCACTACATAAGAATCGTCTTTGTAAAGAGACAATTTTCTTTGCAAACATTATATGGTATTCTGAACAAGGACATATAATAGAGAGGAAGATTACGCAACACTGATTTTAATAAAGAAAGTCTTTTACCTATAATGACACCCTCTCTTTCCAAGCTCTAAGTCGAGACTTGTTCTTCTCTGTAACTAGTTTCCAAATGGAGTGAAGTACTTGTTAGAGAATAATATTGTTGGCGTGAGCTGTAATACATGAGTGATAGGAGAGATTATAGGAACAGAGATGGAAAGAAATATTTCTTTCCATCTCTGATAGCATCATTACAAGAGCGTAATATGTATAGCCAAAAATAGAAGATTTACTCTGTCATTATAAATATGTAACGTAGGGCTGTGTAAATGTATTCATTGAGAAAATACAGAGTAATTATTCTGACATGGTATCAGAGCATCCCATTTTTTTCTACTTCCATAACCCCTAACCCTAATATTTTTTTTTTACCTAGCCAACCATGGCTTCAGAGACTGATACAGAGCAGTCTCATATACCTCAACCAGAGTCTATGTTTTCAGAAATCACCGTAAAAATCACTGAAGCCCTTAGTAAAATCCAAACACCTAACAACACAAGTGGCCCACATTCACTTTTATACATGGAAAACACGGGAGATATGATCCAACGTTAGCTGAATTTAAAATAGCATTTGAATTAAAAAAAAAACTGGGATAAATCAATTTGCCCACATCTTTCTCTCTCCAAATCAAATCTTACAATATATAATTATATTTTATCATTAGAAGATGAAATCTATCTTCTCAATACTTAGATCCTGTTTGGAAGTGCGTTTCAACTGGTGTTTCCAAAAAAAAATGATTTTTTTTCATTTTAAATGAATATATTTTGGTGTTTAAAGATCATTTTGATGTGTTGATATCAAAAATGATTTTAAAAAATAAAAAAAAATATTATTTTGATGTATTTCGACACGAAAACCACTTTGAAAAGCTATCACAATCGCACTCCCAAACAGGCCCTTAGCATTCAACTAATAATTAATAACTTTACTATTGACTCACGAAAAGAATTTAACATGCTCCTAAATTCTTTTGCCAACACTCTCGTACACAGGTTAAATCATCGAGTTTTTTCAACGGAATAAAGAACGGAGAAAATTAAGAGAAAAAGGTGTTGAATTATTGGATACAAGCCACCAACAACTTCATTTTTCATGTGCCTGTATTTTTCTTCAAGAACGGAGCGCAATGGAGATGTTTCAAACCCAGAGCCATAAGCCCACTTGCTGTTTAATGTCATGTCACCGTCAAAAAAGAGAAAGTGAACAGATCACAGTTCTAGTCTTGTAACGCATATCGGCCAAGTAAAAAAAAGAACAGTTTTATTTTCCATGCACAAAAAAAGGAAAGTGTGGAAATAAAAGATCATGTTGTTAAGAAAATATCTCACCTAAAAACTTAAACTTATAAGTGAAGTCCTATAATATGATTTATATTATTCTCTAACACACCTCCTCCGGTGAAAGTTCTTTGGGCTTGAAACTTGTACAGGCCCCACATCATCTTGTGCTTGGTTTTTATCAAATAAAATAGGACTGGTGAGATTCGAACTCGTAATCGCTGAGTCAAAAAAGCTCTGATACCATGTTATTAAAGAACCATCTCAACAAGGCTCTGATACTTTATTGAGCTTTCATTGATATATCTTTGTAACCACTTGAACAATTCTTGCCATAATATAACCCACTCCATAAGAATCATCTAGCTTTCGGCAGAAATAAAAAATCCCAAGAAACTTTACAGATTTTTCAAGTATCCATATCTTCACTACATAAGAATCGTCTTTGTAAAGAGACAATTTTCTTTGCAACATTATATGGTATTCTGAACAAGGACATATAATAGAGAGGAAGATTACGCAACACTGATTTTAATAAAGAAAGTCTTTTACCTATAATGACACCCTCTCTTTCCAAGCTCTAAGTCGAGACTTGTTCTTCTCTGTAACTAGTTTCCAAATGGAGTGAAGTACTTGTTAGAGAATAATATTGTTGGCGTGAGCTGTAATACATGAGTGATAGGAGAGATTATAGGAACAGAGATGGAAAGAAATATTTCTTTCCATCTCTGATAGCATCATTACAAGAACGTAATATGTATAGCCAAAAATAGAAGATTTACTCTGTCATTATAAATATGTAACGTAGGGCTGTGTAAATGTATTCATTGAGAAAATACAAAGTAATTATTCTGACATGGTATCAGACCATCCCATTTTTTTCTACTTCCAAAACCCCTAACCCTAATATTTTTTTTTTACCTAGCCAACCATGGCTTCAGAGACTGATACAGAGCAGTCTCATATACCTCAACCAGAGTCTATGTTTTCAGAAATCACCGTAAAAATCACTGAAGCCCTTAGTAAAATCCAAACACCTAACAACACAAGTGGCCCACATTCACTTTTATACATGGAAAACACGGGAGATATGATCCAACGTTAGCTGAATTTAAAATAGCATTTGAATTAAAAAAAAAACTGGGATAAATCAATTTGCCCACATCTTTCTCTCTCCAAATCAAATCTTACAATATATAATTATATTTTATCATTAGAAGATGAAATCTATCTTCTCAATACTTAGATCCTGTTTGGAAGTGCGTTTCAACTGGTGTTTCCAAAAAAAAATGATTTTTTTTAATTTTAAATGAATATATTTTGATGTTTAAAGATCATTTTGATGTGCTGATGTCAAAAATGATTTTTAAAAAATAAAAAAAAACATTATTTTTAAGTATTTCAAAACGAAAAGCACTTTGAAAATTTATCACAATCGCACTCCCAAACAGGCCTTAGCATTCAACTAATAATTATTAACTTTACTATAGACTCACGAAAATAATTTAACATGCTCCTAAACTCTTTTGTCAACACTCTCGTACACAGGTTAAATCATCGAGTTTTTTCAACGGAATAAAGAACGGAGAAAATTAAGAGAAAAAGGTGTTGAATTATTGGATACTAGCCACCAACAACTTCATTTTTCATGTACCTGTATTTTTCTTCAAGAACGTAGCGCAATGGAGATGTTTCAAACCCAGAGCCATAAGCCCACTTGCTGTTTAATGTCATGTCACCGTCAAAAAAGAGAAAGTGAACAGATCACAGTTCTAGTCTTGTAACGCATATCGGCCAAGAAAAAAAAAGAACAGTTTTATTTTCCATGCACAAAAAAAGGAAAGTGTGGAAATAAAAGATCATGTTGTTAAGGAAATATCTGATCTAAAAGTATAAACTTATAAGTGAAGTCCTATAATATGATTTATATTATTCTCTAACACACCTCCTCAGGTGAAAGTTCTTTGGGCTTGAAACTTGCACAAGCCCCACATCACCTTGTGCTTGGTTTTTATCAAATAAAATAGAGGTGGTGAGATTTGAACTCGTGATTGCTGGGTCAACAAGGCTCTGATACCATATTATTAAAGAACCATCTCAACAAGGCTGTGATACTTTATTGAGCTTTCATTGATATATCTTTGTAACCACTTGAACAATTCTTACCATAATATAACCCACTCCATAAGAATCATCTAGCTTTCGGCAGAAATAAAAAATCCCAAGAAACTTTACAGATTTTTCAAGTATCCATATCTTCACTACATAAGAATCGTCTTTGTAAAGAGACAATTTTCTTTGCAAACATTATATGGTATTCTGAACAAGGACATATAATAGAGAGGAAGATTACGCAACACTGATTTTAATAAAGAAAGTCTTTTACCTATAATGACACCCTCTCTTTCCAAGCTCTAAGTCGAGACTTGTTCTTCTCGGTAACTAGTTTCCAAATGGAGTGAAGTACTTGTTAGAGAATAATATTGTTGGCGTGAGCTGTAATACATGAGTGATAGGAGAGATTATAGGAACAGAGATGGAAAGAAATATTTCTTTCCATCTCTGATAGCATCATTACAAGAACGTAATATGTATAGCCAAAAATAGAAGATTTACTCTGTCATTATAAATATGTAGCGTAGGGCTGTGTAAATGTATTCATTGAGAAAATACAGAGTAATTATTCTGACATGGTATCAGAGCATCCCATTTTTTTCTACTTCCAAAACCCCTAACCCTAATATTTTTTTTTTACCTAGCCAACCATGGCTTCAGAGACTGATACAGAGCAGTCTCATATACCTCAACCAGAGTCTATGTTTTCAGAAATCACCGTAAAAATCACTGAAGCCCTTAGTAAAATCCAAACACCTAACAACACAAGTGGCCCACATTCACTTTTATACATGGAAAACACGGGAGATATGATCCAACGTTAGCTGAATTTAAAAATAGCATTTGAATTAAAAAAAAACTGGGATAAATCAATTTGCCCACATCTTTCTCTCTCCAAATCAAATCTTACAATATATAATTATATTTTTATCATTAGAAGATGAAATCTATCTTCTCAATACTTAGATCCTGTTTGGAAGTGCGTTTCAACTGGTGTTTCCAAAAAAAAATGATTTTTTTTAATTTTAAATGAATATATTTTGATGTTTAAAGATCATTTTGATGTGCTGATGTCAAAAATGATTTTTAAAAAATAAAAAAAAAACATTATTTTTAAGTATTTCAAAACGAAAAGCACTTTGAAAATTTATCACAATCGCACTCCCAAACAGGCCTTAGCATTCAACTAATAATTATTAACTTTACTATAGACTCACGAAAATAATTTAACATGCTCCTAAACTCTTTTGTCAACACTCTCGTACACAGGTTAAATCATCGAGTTTTTCAACGGAATAAAGAACGGAGAAAATTAAGAGAAAAAGGTGTTGAATTATTGGATACTAGCCACCAACAACTTCATTTTTCATGTACCTGTATTTTTCTTCAAGAACGTAGCGCAATGGAGATGTTTCAAACCCAGAGCCATAAGCCCACTTGCTGTTTAATGTCATGTCACCGTCAAAAAAGAGAAAGTGAACAGATCACAGTTCTAGTCTTGTAACGCATATCGGCCAAGAAAAAAAAAGAACAGTTTTATTTTCCATGCACAAAAAAAGGAAAGTGTGGAAATAAAAGATCATGTTGTTAAGGAAATATCTGATCTAAAAGCATAAACTTATAAGTGAAGTCCTATAATATGATTTATATTATTCTCTAACACACCTCCTCCGGTGAAAGCTCTTTGGGCTTGAAACTTGTACATGCCCCACATCATCTTGTGCTTGGTTTTTATCAAATAAAATAGAGGTGGTGAGATTTGAACTCGTGATTGCTGGGTCAACAAGGCTCTGATACCATATTATTAAAGAACCATCTCAACAAGGCTGTGATACTTTATTGAGCTTTCATTGATATATCTTTGTAACCACTTGAACAATTCTTACCATAATATAACCCACTCCATAAGAATCATCTAGCTTTCGGCAGAAATAAAAAATCCCAAGAAACTTTACAGATTTTTCAAGTATCCATATCTTCACTACATAAGAATCGTCTTTGTAAAGAGACAATTTTCTTTGCAAACATTATATGGTATTCTGAACAAGGACATATAATAGAGAGGAAGATTACGCAACACTGATTTTAATAAAGAAAGTCTTTTACCTATAATGACACCCTCTCTTTCCAAGCTCTAAGTCGAGACTTGTTCTTCTCGGTAACTAGTTTCCAAATGGAGTGAAGTACTTGTTAGAGAATAATATTGTTGGCGTGAGCTGTAATACATGAGTGATAGGAGAGATTATAGGAACAGAGATGGAAAGAAATATTTCTTTCCATCTCTGATAGCATCATTACAAGAACGTAATATGTATAGCCAAAAATAGAAGATTTACTCTGTCATTATAAATATGTAGCGTAGGGCTGTGTAAATGTATTCATTGAGAAAATACAGAGTAATTATTCTGACATGGTATCAGAGCATCCCATTTTTTTCTACTTCCAAAACCCCTAACCCTAATATTTTTTTTTTTTACCTAGCCAACCATGGCTTCAGAGACTGATACAGAGCAGTCTATTATACCTCAACCAGAGTCTATGTTTTCAGAAATCACCGTAAAAATCACTGAAGCCCTTAGTAAAATCCAAACACCTACCCTATCTACTGAGTCCCTTGCGGCTTCGATCGGCATCAAGTTGAACAAGACCAACTATGCCCTCTGGTCCCAAGTTGTCGAGATGTACATCTCAGGCAAAGATAAATTGGGATATATCAATGGTGACCTTCCACAACCACCATTAACAGATCCTTTCTTTCGCAAATGGCGCACAGACAATGCCATTGTCAAAGGATGGCTAATCAATTCAATGGATCCCTCATTGATAGGGAATTTTATTCAATTCCCTATTGCAAAAATGGTGTGGGACTCGATTGATACCACTTACTTTGATGGAAGTGATACATCTCAGGTTTATGATCTGAGACGAAGGGTGACGCAGCTGAAACAAGCAGGAGGATCTGTGGAACAATACTACAATGACCTCCAAGGGTTATGGCGTGAAATTGATTTTAGACGTCCTAATCCAATGGAGTGTGCAGTCGATATTCACAAGTATAATGCTATTCTTCAAGAAGAATGGGTGTATGTTTTCTTGGATGGACTGGACAACCGATTGGACAAGATAAGAGGAGATGTATTGTAGATTTGTCCATTTCCTACTGTGGAGCAAGCTTATGCTCATGTCCGTCGTGAAGCAACTCGCCAAACTGTGATGACCTTAGACAACGAGAACATTTCTGGGGCTGTTCTCGCTACCAAAGCACTTCGACTTAAGCCAATCACCCTTACTTCTAATATACACAATGGGAGGCAGAAATTCCGAACATCAACTAAAGGCCTGAAGTGCACTCACTGTGGGAATCAAAGGCATACACGAGAAAATTGTTTCAAGTTGCATGGATATCCTGAGTGGTGGAATGATCTTCAGACCAAAAAACATAGAGCCACAGCTAGCAAAGAAGATGGTCCTGGTACTGCAGCAATGACTACTACAGAACCTCACCTATCCTTTACACCACAAATTGCCCACAGTTCTTCATCCTCAGATGCAGGTAACCTCGGTTGTGCTTGTGTTAACTCATCATGTGAAGATAAATGTGATGAATGGATACTGGACTCTGGCGCCACAAGCCATATGACGTTTGATGCCAGGATTTCATCCAAACGTCCTTACCAAAAAGTACCAATATCGCAAATGCCAATGGCGTCATCTCTCCAGTCACTGGTGCATGCATAGTGATATTAACACATACATTGCATCTGCCTAATACATTGCTTATTACATCTCTCACTCATAAGCTCCTCTCCGTAAGCCAAATGACTTCTGATCTTAATTGTCTAGTACTCATGTATCCTACTTTCTGTCTTATCTAGGACATTCTCACCAAGGAGATCATTGGGCGTGGTACTAAGAGGGGGGTACTCTATTATATGGAGGACTTCAGTACAAGAAGAGCATATCATATGCAGCATTCGGTTGGAATTAAAGAGAAGGAGATATGGTTGTGGCACTATCGTTTAGGACACCCTTCCTTCACTTATATGAAACACTTGTTCCCAAAATTGTTTTCTCAAGTGCAACATTCTGATTTTCAATGTGAAATTTGCACTTTAGCAAAAAGTCATAGGGTCCCTTATCCTATGCATTTGAATAAAAAGGATACTCCATTCTCCTTGATTCATTTCGATGTGTGGGGTCCTTCCCCAAGTCATACCATATCCGGGTTCAGATGGTTGGTGTTCTTCATCGATGATTGTACCCGCATGACTTGGCTCTATCTACTAAAACATAAAGATGAAGTATTTAGTGTGTTTAAATCATTTCATGCCATGGTAAACACACAATTTTCTACCAAGATTCAAGTGCTTCAATCGGACAATGGGGGTGAATATGTGAATCACCAATTTCGTGATTATTTCAATCTTCACGGCATTATCCGGAAACATCATGTCCTCAAACTCCTCAACAAAACGGTATTGCTGAGCGGAAAAATCGGCATGTTCTTGAAATTACTATAGCTCTTCTGCTAAATGCCCATGCTCCCTCTCAGTACTGGCCTGATGCAGTCACTACTGCTGTGCGATTGAACAAATTGCCATCTAAGGTGTTGGGTTTCCAAACTCCATTACAAGCTCTTGCGAAACATACTCCACTGCCCTCGGTTTTGATGCTTCCACCTCGTGTGTTTGGGTGTGTTGCGTATGTCCACCTTTATAAAAATCAGCGAACTAAGCTAGATCCATGTGCTCGTCGATGTATGTTTGTGGGATATGCATTTCATAAAAAGGGATATAGATGTTATGATCCTACTTCTAACCGCACCTATATCTGTATGGATGTCACATTCATGGAAACAGAAACTTTCTTTCCATCCAATTCTCCTCTTCAGGGGGAGACTAAACAAGAAAAGTTGAAGTGGATGGAATTGAACTGGCCAGGTCTGTCTGAAGCACATATTGAATCAACACAGTCAGGGTATGCCTCACACAAAGGTGGAGTTCTAGAAGCTGTAGAAGACAATACTTGTCTACAAGCTGTTGAAATTCCAAAAGCTGCTGCAGAAACAGAGGGTGCAGAAAATACAGCCTTAGAAGTTCTAGAAGATGTAGTTCCAGAAGCTGTCTCAGAAGCTGGAGTTTTGTCCCCCTCCAAAGTACCCGAATACCCAACTCCTGAGAATCCTGAGGTAAGCCCTTTAAACACCAATGTCATGGAACCTTCTGCTGGTTATGAATTACCTTACAGGCGCAATCGTGGGAAACCACCAAGGAGATATTCACCAGATGTTGAAGAAAGAAGATCACGGTACCCCATTGCTAATTATGTGTCTACACAGGGACTACCAGAACCACTCAACACTTTTATGCACGACATCTCTTGCAATCGAGTCCCTACAGGAGTGGAGGAAGCCATAACACACCCAAAGTGGACGTAGGCCATCAAAGAAGAAATGGAAGCCTTGATGAAAAATAAAACATGGAACTTAGTATCACTACCAAGAGGAAAGAAGACGGTAGGGTCCAAGTGGGTGTTCTCTATTAAATATAAAGCAGATGGATCCGTGGAAAGGTACAAAGCAAGACTCGTGGCAAAAGGGTATACACAGGTATATGGTGTAGACTACCGAGAAACTGAACACTATCAGAGTGTTATTATCTATTGCAGCGAATCTGGATTGGCCATTACATCAGTTTGATGTAAAGAACGCCTTTTTACATGGTGATCATGAAGAGGAGGTGTATATGGATATTCCTCCAGGCTACTCAGTAACTACTGGAGAAAATAAAGTGTGTAAATTGCAGCGAGTCTTATATGGACTAAAGCAATCGCCACGAGCATGGTTTGGAAGATTTAGCTTAGCAATGAAGAAGTACGGCTTCACACAAAGCAACTCAGACCATACTTTATTTCTCAAAAGGCAACAGGGCAGAGTAACAGCCTTAATTATCTATGTCGACGATATGATTATCACAGGAGATGATAAAGAGGAGATATCCTGACTTCAGGGGCAACTAGCCAGCGAATTTGAGATGAAAAATCTAGGTGGATTAAAATATTTTTTGGGAATAGAAGTGGCCAAATCAAATCAAGGCATTTTTCTGTCCCATAGGAAATATATCCTAGAATTGTTATCAGAAGTAGGACTGCTGGAGTGCCAACCAGTAGACACCCTGATTGTCTAGAATCACAAACTTGGGATTTATCCGGACCAGAAACAAACTGACAAGGGGAAATATCAACAATTAGTTGGCAAACTAATTTATCTAAAGCACTAAACTTGAATATATTTTAGTTTGTTAATCTAAAATAAAGGATAAAATATATTTGTACCCTGCAGTTTACAAACGACTTCACTTCAGTCCCTATGAAGCTCTTAATGTTAGCTCCATAGTTTCCAAAAGTATCAATCTAGTCCTTTTATGTTAAGTAGCTATAGGCAATATATATTGTCTTGATGTATTTATATATTGAAGGATTGAAAGTTAGTGGAAATAGAAAAAAAATTAGTAATAATAATAATTTTGAGAGATAATTAAAAATTAATTGATGTGTATTTTGAGAGAACAAAACAATAACAATGCTTGGAGGGTCACGATTATCTTATATAAAAAAACACTAATTTATAGGGGTAATGATTACCCTTATTAACAATTCATCTCCTAATAAATAAATAAATAAAAGTATACTTCTAAAAAATTTAACACCCTCTTAACCTCCACTTATTAATCATGATAAGAGTAGTAATTTTTAGGTGGAGATATATCCATTTTGTTATAGTAACAAATAGCTAAGAGATCAGTTAATGTAAATTTTGATATAACTATTGAGTAAATTTTTTATGGTAAACTTTTTGGATGCTATGTAATGAATTAGATCTTTTGAACTCAATTTGGTAATTATTTTATATCTTATGGTATGGTATATTAGTTCTTTTTTTTATTATTATTATAAGTTTTACTTTCTTGCTCATTTGGTCAATTTTATATAATTTATTTGTCTTCTATGGATTTCAACTTAGTTAGAAAATTCTTTAATGTTTTAGTTTTGAATGACCATTTTAATTACTTTCAAGTTTTTCTTATTTCATGAATGAATACATATTATTTGCTTTGTTGATATAAAGAGAATTTATATAATACAATCCCCTTTTTAGTATCATGATTAATGATCTTCTTGTTGAGAACATTATACAAAATATAAAAAAGTTGGATAAATGAAGACATAACATTGTAATTATTACCATTAAAACATGACATTTTATAGGTAGAATTTCAAGAATTACATATTGATATATAGACCAGAATCAAGCTATAGTTGACTAATCTTCTAAACAGAGAAGTACATGCATGTTTCTACTAGTCCTTCAATTTTGTTTTTGATGAAGTTATAAAGGCTCAATAAGTATGGATTTCACCCTATCCTTGGTCTCAAGATCTCCAACACCATGCCCATCTCCATACTGGTACATGCATTGCGCCATTCGTGCAAGGTTCATTGCAACGCCAATGAAAGTTTGGGAGGTACGAGGATTAGCAAATCGATAATCATTTATTTTTTCCATGTATTTCCAAATAGATTTTTTATATGATCACGAGCTTTTTCTTCAGAAACTTCGGTTTCATGCATATAACATTGAATTGATTTGGAAACATCTCCTCGCTTTAGTTCATCCTATAAATAAAAGAAGCAAAAATTAGCATATATTACACTTTAAAAAAAATCCATCACAGATAACAATCTTCACCAAAATAAAAATGAGAGAAGATTGATATATTTACAAAATAGATAAACTAATTGATCTGGATATTAACTTTTTAAAAAATACACCAATCATCTTTTTGTGTGGATTTTAAGATGAAAGAGGAGATACCATGTTGGAGATAAATCATGCCTTTACAAACAAGCTAAAAGTAGCTTGAAAACTTAATAAATGATCCATTTATAGTTGAAAGTTATGCATTATATGTTTCAAAATTATATTATTAATTGGGCCAGTTAGAGGTAATTCCTTGAGAAAGATGATTTGTGGCCTATACTTAGGAATGAAGCCGTAACCACAGTAAATTTATAGCAAGAACAAATATATGAGTTACCATCAAAATATTAGGAAAAAAAGAAAAAAAGGGGAGGACAAAACTATGTCAATGAAAGGGTGAATTCTAGTATACCGAGGAGGTTGCAAGATCATCAGCAAGGCGAAAAATCATGGATGACCATCGGATTATATCTGGGTATTCCTCAATAAAGTGTGAGGCCTCCTCTTCTGTTTGACTCGAAACATAAAAATATGCATGAACTAGAATCGTTGGTCCTGAAATTGAAACCCATGCATTATCCAAGTATTCCTGAAAAGTTGGCGTGTATCCACTGTAGTACCACTTGGCCTCCGATAAATATGAGTTACATACACCTGCCCACTAAAAATTAACCATAGTATTAAATTCCCCAAAGAGAAAAAAAAAGCATAAATGGAGAGAGGTTATTTGAAAAATAACTATAGTTACCCAATCTATCTCAACCTAAGAGGCTGATCTAATGATTTGGAATTCAACACAGGCCAAAATTTGTTTTGAATCATTTGTATATTACTTAATTAAATATAGATAAAAAAAAATTTGGATGTAAGGAAACCTCACTCTCCGAAAAGTGCACTTTGTGGGCCTAGGTGAGTGAGTAAAACCCCGGTTGTCTCATACTCTTACAAACAATGCATGTCCTGACTTAAACTTGAGACCTACTGTGCAGATTGCAAGCTCTTTGTCATGAAGTCACACCCCTTGGGGACTAAATATAGAAAACTTGATGGTTAACATATGATTTAATTCACTTGATCACACAAAATTCAAGCCTAGTCATGCCTAAACCAAGTAAACGAAGATTACCAATTAACACAAACCTTAAACTAGTAATGAAAACACATAATACAATACTAAAAATTAGAAATGAATAAATACCGCTTTTTTCAAGTAAGGTAGAATGTCAACTCCTTGATCTTTAAGAATATCATAAGCCATTTCGTTAACTGAATTGTACACTGAATCAAAACATAATTTCATATAGTGTGGAAGTTGATCCATGAAATTAAGATCCCATCTGAAATTATAACATAAAAATGTTTTAGTCAAGTTACAACAAATAAATACAAAATAAAAGGGTGAGTGATACTAATAAAGCGTTATAAATGTTCTAGAGAGCCCAAGATATAGTTGCTGCCCAAACCTTACAATGGCATCTGTGAATAGCTGAAGCTCATCTAAGGTAGCATAAACATCATAAGCATCATCAATTGTTGGTAGAAGTGAATTAACTTTCGCTAGCATTCTCCGAAAATTACTAAACTGAGGTTCAAATATGAACCCCACAGTCCATAAGAAATTCTCCATTGGCCTGTCCCTGGCAAAATCCAACTTTTCTCCTAGTCCTGTGCTCTTCCACCACCTTTTTATATCAAGAAATTAAATTATCACCATCAGATAAAAGCTATATAAAATAAAATTTACTAAATTTAAAATTTGTTTTTGTAACTGGAGTGTTTGAACCAGTTTACGCATATCTCTACTAAATTCTGGAGTTCTTGTGTCTGTCTCCACATGACTTTCTCATATAAGAACAAGTTAAACAAGTTTAAATTATTTCATACAATATCGGAGGATCATCTAAACTTAGTTAAACAAGAGGTTTACCTAGCTGAATGCTTTAGATCTTCTTGGTGTATTGCTTGTACCATGTTGAAATCCAATTTAGCTAGTTCTAACAAAATAGGTTCCATATCAGTTTTGGTTTCATACACTTTGATGAACCAATTGGCCTCCAATCTTAGCATTCTCCAAGCCAATGGAAGCTCCAAGGCGTGGCTCACCAGTTTTGAAAGATATTCGGAAGAGTTGCACTTCTTGACATATTTTTCAAGATTTTTGGCGGTGAAGTCTCTTGCATCATCTAAGATGCTCTCACCTTCTACCAACAAGTATGAAGCCTCATACAGGTATAACATTCCCTTCAGATCATCGTGAAGCCATGCCCTAAAGTTTCCTTGTTCGTCCTTGAATTGATTGAAAACATCTACAAATGGAGAGCGCAAACCTTAACATGACTAGTCATGAGAATGAATTCAATCATCAATATCTACATTGATTAAAAGACTTACCCTGAGGTACCTTATATCCATGTTGCCTTAAGAGTCGAAATTCGAGAGCAGTAGCATACAAGTCATTTGCCGTCTTTGTATTCTGTATATGATTTTCATCGAATAAGCTCTTCAAGATGCTCTCTATTTCATCAACAAAATGATATGATAACCCAAGTCTTTGCAAGGTATCGATTAGTTCAAGTTGATCCAAGGGTTTCGATGCATTCGCCAGCCTCATCCTTATCTCTGCCTTCAGCTTTCTGTTTCGTGCTGTGTATGGCTTTCCCTAAACAACATCAAATTCAAGTATTCAGCTCAAGTTGTCTGAGAATAACATATCATGAGATTATAATAGCAAGCATTCATACCTTATATTTACTAGTCAGTGACTGAACAAAATCGTACTCCCATGTGGAACTTTGATAATTTGCCGACCGCCGGACAATTTGATCAGCAGCTTCGGTGGCAACCATGCATCGAACTTTGGGAGGTAGAGAGCGATAATTCTTGCTTGGTACAGGTCCTACTGAGGCGCGAGTTGGAGATGCTAATGTTGGGAGAGAACAGAATGATGAAGCAAAGGGTGTAAGAGCCATTCATAAGTGTTTTGGACTTCTTGGAATTTTTAAGTTGAAGATGGGAATTCCAATTACAGGCCGATTATTTATTGGATTGTCCAGCTTAGCTTCCTCCTTTATTTTTCTTAAAGTCACTGTAAAAATCAAGAGAAAAAGGTATTGAATTATTCGATATTAGCCACCATCAACTTCAATTTTGATGTTTCCAAACTCAGAGCCATAAGCCCACTTGCTGTTTAATTTCATGTCAGCCTCATAAATGAGAAAGTGAACAGATAACATTTCTCTTCTTGTAACGCATATCGGCCAAGAAAAAAAGGAACAGTTTTATTTTCCAAGCACAAAAAACGTGTATGGAAATAAGTTAATGTGGCTCCTCTGCTGTCGTTGAAATCAACTACCTGCCGATTACATGAAGTTCTTTATATGGCTCTTCTGAATCTTTTCAACGAAACTGGGAATGATATGGGAAAGCAAGGAAGATCCTATGCCTCAATTTTGTGGAGGCAGCATAATATACTGTTATTGTATATTTCATCGGTTTTACCACACAATCTTAGTTCAAAGAATTGGTGAGAGGCTATCACGCGGAGGCGGAGTGGGCAGATAAATGCCATGTCCCAATATTCGATGAGTGTTTATGAGGTTGGAAGAAGTTGCAGGAGGGGAGGAGTATGAATGGCTAAAAAGTAATCCAAAAATTATTAAAGCTGGAAAGATGACCGGTCGTTTGATGAATGACATTGTGGGCCATGAGTCACGATGTCTGATACATCGAGTGGTGTAGAATTCCTACTCTGAGCTCGTGGTGGAACTCTTTATGAATGTCGCTGTCGAATGTATTGAAATAAAATTCGTGGTGGAACTCTTTATGAATCGTGGATATTATAAGTTTGTACTGTTGGATCTAGTGTGTATTTTGGTATGTATTGAGTTTGATAGTTGAGTTAGAGATTTATTTAAAAGATTTGAACTTTGATGGTGGTGATTTATTCTTAATTTATATATTATTCTTATTTTTTTTTATATCCAAATTTTATATAGGATTGGAGATTTTAACACTCTCCCTCACTTGTAATCTATCTTTTAAGGTTTATCTAATAGATTAAGCTTTAAGATCTTCACTAGATTGTAAATCATCAATGGGTCCCTTATTATATTAAATTTGATAGCTAAGTTTGGATTTCATAAGAAAAAATGATGTTCAAGTTATATTTTTTTAAACTTGTAATATTTACTTAAACTTTAAACGACCATAGATTGTCTAATTAGATGTTTTGAACGCATGAAAAACAATTAAATTACAATTTTCATTGGATTTATATGCTGAAGAAAACCCAACACTAATTTGTTGTGTTACCTATCACATGACTCAAGCAAGTAAGAGGAAGATGCATTATTGTTGTTGTTGTTGTTGTTGCTTATCTCCTCCTTAGTGGCAATGGATCAAAAAAATACAAGATTGAAGAATGTAATATTTTTTTTATTGATGAAGGCCTTATTTGCAAGACAGAATCAATTTAAGGAGATAAATTCAAAATTGGATGTTTAAGATTCAATTAAATTTCTCAAACTTTATCTAAATTTATCAAGGACTTAATTGCATGAAACATCTATTATATGACTCATTATTATTTTTTCCAATCCAGAAATTAAAACCCTAAATGACATGTCATTCAAACTTAATGAAAAGAAGGTGAATGACACATTGTTTGGTACTTGAGCATCCTTGGTTCGACAATTTTGACTAATCGAGTTAGCAATTTTGAGAGAATAAATATGGAGTTACATACCTCCAAATTAAACAAGATTAGATCCAAATAAAAGATATGCATTCTCTCTACAAGCTTCCAGTGATTTCAGGTGATCATGATGTCATGATTTCTCTAACAAAACCATAAAAATAGGCAACTCAGTTAGCTTTGATAGTGAAATCATTGTATAAAATCGACTTGTTCTTCATTTTTTTCACACTCAAATAATCCTTAAGGGGTTCCTATCAATGGTATACAAAATGTCTCTCAAGATCAAAAAGTCAAAAATGGATTGAAATCATCCTAAACCCTATAAAATCCTTATATATACCCCGTTAAGATCAAAGAATAGGGGCACTGAGAAAATAAAAGAGAGAGAGGGAAAGAAAAAAAGAGTAATACAAATAATAAATATAAGGGTAGAGATCCAAAAGCAAAAAAATATATATATATCTTAAGCTTTTGTAAGCTTGTGAGAGGTAAGACTTTCCAAAGAAAAGTCAATGGAGAGTAGTTGTTCTAAGTATACATTGCAAGCCAAAAGCATTGGGTTTTTTCTGGGTTTATGGGCGATGTTCTTCATGTTTTTGGGAATAGCATTGCCTTAGATCCATGATTTTGACTACTTTTGATCCATCCTTTTGCATAGAAACCTTCCTTATCCTTTTAAAATTTGAAATAAAAAACTCTAAAAAGGATTAGGTTTAGTTGGTTGTATAAAAAAAGAAACCAGCACTATAGTCCCTAATTTTGACAAGTAGGCAAATCAAACCCTTACGTAACATGTCCTTGCCAGGAAAACTTTGTCACTTCATGATACACTTTCTTTTAATGTTAGAAAAGTTTAATGATACTGAATATAAGAAAATAAAATTATTTAAATAAAATCAAATGGAAAAATTATTTTTAAAAAATAAAAAAAAATGTTAGAAAAGTTTAATAATAATGAATATAAAAAAATATTAAAATAAAATGAAAAGTAAAAGTTATTTTTTAAAAATTGAAAAATAGGAAAGTTCAATAATACTAAATAGAAAAAAATAAATTATAAACTAAATGAAAAAAAAGAGAAAAATAATTATTATCCCAAAAGTTCCTATGTTTGAATCTCATTTATCATATTTTATATCTAATAAAAAGTAATTTGTCACGCGATCGAACTAAGTCTATTAAAACCAGAAAAAACAAATGTAACCACACACAAAAACAAATTCCACACAAGACTGTGATTACCAAATGAACCAATGGAAATTAGAGATGATGAATAATTTCTTCTTATAAATTTGGAAATTAACCAAGACCGTGATTTCTTCTTGGAAATTTGGTCCCCAAGAGGATACCCTTGCAGATAGGAGGGACCCTAACACACACAAACCCGTCACAAGATTAAGAACTTGACTCTTATATAAGACCATATTCGTCTTCTTCCTTGTTAGTTCACGGTGATCAGGTTGAGCCTTCTAACAGCTCGTTGTGAAGTTATAGTCCTCCAAATAGCATGGCGTTTTTTGCAATAGAAGAGGGAGGAACATTGCCTCCACAATCCTATTTCCTTGAAATTAGTTGTTTACATTATAATTTTCCTATAAAAGTCTCTAATATCTTGTCTTTGATACCAGGACAAGGATTCGGCAATATTTTCCAGGGTAGCAGAAGCTAATTTCAAGATCAGTAATCAAAATTGCATTTCAATGCGTGAAGCTCACAAAGAAGTTTTGAAAGGAAAAGAAGAAAAAGAGGGAATGACCCAATGTAATAAACAAATGTTTTGCTGAAATATAGCTGACTAATCTTCTAAACAAAGAAGAAACATTCATGACTTTATCACATACTGATATTTCAGCTAGAATGGAAATATATACATGTTTCTACAACTTACTCTAATAAGATATATAGATCAAGCTGGTCCTTCCATTTTGAATTTGATGAAGTTATAAAGGCTCAATAAGTATGGATTTCACCCTATCCTTGGTCTCCAAATCTCCAACACCATGCCCATCTCCATACTGGTACATGCATTGTGCCATTCGTGCTAGGTTCATTGCAACACCAATGAAAGTTTGGGAAGTACGAGGATTAGCATATCGATAATCATTTATTTTTTTCCATGTATTTTCAATTAGATTCTTTATATGATCACGAGCTTTTTCTTCAGAAACTTTGGTTTCATAAGTCAATTTAGGGTTATAGAATTCTGTATCTTCATATGCCTCAAATAAGAGGTATTTATACAATATACAAGAGCCCATTGTTTCTCTATGATTTAATTCACCTGATCACACAAAATTCAAACCTAGTCATGCCAAAACCAAAAAAAATAAAAATTAAAATAAACAAATAGTACCAAATAACACATACCTTAAACCAATAATGAAAACACATAATACGATACTAAAAATTAGAAATGAATAAATACCGCTTTTTTCAAGTAAGGTAGAATGTCAACTCCTTGATCTTCAAGAATATCATAAGCCATTTCGTTAACCGAATTGTACGATGAAAGAAAACATAATTTCATGTAGTGTGGAAGTTGATCCATGAAATTAAGATCCCATCTGAAATTATAACATAAAAATGTCTTAGTCAAGTTACAAAAAGTAAAATAAATAAAGGGTTAGCGATACTAATATAGCATTGTAAATGCGCTCGAGAGCCCAAGATATAGTTGCTTCACAAACCTTACAATGGCATTTGTGAATAGCTCAAGCTCATCTAAGGTACCATAAACATCATAAACATCATCAATTGTTGTAAGAAGTGAATTAACTTTTGCTAGCATTCTCCGACAATTACTAAACTGAGGTTCAAATATGACCCCCACAGTCCAAAAGAAATTCTCCATTAGTCTATCCCTGGCAAAATCCAACTTTTCTCCTAGTCGTGTACTCTTCCACCACCTTTTCATGTCAAGAAATTAAATTATCAATGTTAGATAAAATCTATATAAAATAAACTTTATTAAATTTATAATGTTTTTTTTTTTTTTGTAATGGAGTGTCTAGACCAGCTTACATAAATTTTAATTAAATTCTATGGTTCTTGTATATGTGACCATAAAATTTTCCCATATAAAAACAAGTTAAGTTACTAATTCTTATATTAAGGGGCATGACCCAAAAAAATATAGTAAGACTTTAAAACTTAAAATAAATATATCTCTTAAACCTAAGATCTTTACCACTAGGCTATCTCATAAGATTAAAAATTTAAATTTATAATAATAGTGATGAATCATCAATCTAAATATTGTTTAAACTAATAAATATAATTTAATAAAATGGTATTACTTTACATATATAGGTTGCAATCACTATCAAAAGAAAGACAAAGTAAACTTTAGTTAAATTAATAATATAGGAGGATCATCAAAACTAGAAGTTTAAATTATCACATAGAATATAGGAGGATCATCAAAACTTGGTTAAACAAGAGGTTTACCTAGCTGAATGCTTCAGATCTTCTTGGTGTATTGCCTGTACCATGTTGAAATCCAATTTAGCAAGTTCTAACAAAATAGGTTCCATATCAGATTTAGTTTCATATATATTGATGAACCAATTGGCCTCCAATCTTAGCATTCTCCAAGCCAATGGAAGCTCCAAGGCGTGGCTCACCAATTTTGAAAGATATTCGGTGGTGCACTTCTTGACATATTTTTCAAGATTTTTGGTGGTGAAGTCTCTCGCATCATCTAATATGCTCTCACCTTCTACCAATAAGTGTGAAGCTTCATACAGGTATAACATTCCCTTCACATCATCGTGAAGCCATGCCCAAAAGCTTCCTTGTTCGTTCTTGAATTGATTGAAAACCTCTACAAATGGAGAACACAAACTTTAACATGACTAGTTATGAGAATGAATTCAACCATCAATATCTACGTTGATCAAAATGTTGGATCATTAATCCAACATTGGGCTTATATGAAAATAATTATGTGTTTGTGAACTGTCAAATAAGGTGAAACCTAATTAAAAATGATTTGCTAAGTATTTTTAGGCAATTGAGTTTTTGGTGTATCTAATAGGGTGTCGACCTTTGATGTGCAGAGATTAAAAGGTTATTTCTATTTTAGTGATGGCTAAAATAGGAATACAAAAGGGTGGGAATGTCAAAAGGCATGAATACCAAAAGGTACCGGATTACCTATATATAGGGTCAAGGTCCCCAGATTACACGGGCTACATTCTCATACTGACATCCCATTATCAGAGAGAAAACTAAGGTTAAGGTAGAGAGAATCAAATGGCTCTTTAAGGTGAACGTGTTAATCTGGAAGGCCATCTGTACGACTCTAGATAGTGACTTCCAGATATGGATTCAGGTATGCTTCCGCTTTATAGTGTATGCAGTTTATGTGTTCTTGATAATTCGACATAAACATCATTTCTTTATGCTATAAAATGCTAGATCTAACACAAAAGGCTTACCTTGAGGTACCTTATATCCATGTTGCCTTAAGAGTCAAAATTCGAGAGCAGTAGCGTACAAGTCATTTGCTGTCTTTGTATTCTGTATATGATTTTCATCGAATAAGCTCTTCAAGATGCTCTCTATTTCATCAACAAAATGATATGATAACCCAAGTCTTTGCAAGGTATCGATTAGTTCAAGTTGATCCAAGGGTTTCGATGCATTCGTCAGCCTCGTCCTTGTCTCCGCCTTCAGCTTTCTGGTTCGTGCTGTGTACGGCTCTCCCTAAACAACATCAGATTCAAGTATTCAACTCAAGTTGTCTGAGAATAACATAACATGAGATTATAATAGCAAGCAACCATACCTTATATTTACTAGTCAGTGACTGAACAAAATCATACTCCCATGTGGAACTTTGATAATTTGCCGACCGCCGGACAATTTGATCAGAAGCTTCGGTGGCAACCATGCATCGAACTTTGGGAGGTAGAGAGCGATAATTCTTGCTTGATACAGGTCCTACTGAGGCACGAGTCGGAGATGCTAATGTTGGGAGAGTACAAAATGATGAAGCAAAGTGTGTAAGAGCCATTCCTAAGTGTTTTCGACTTCTTGGAATTTTTAAGTTGAGGATGGCAATTCCAATTACTGGGCGATATTTATAGATGGATTGTCCAGCTTAGCTTCGTCCTTTATTTTATTTTTATATTAGACGACAACTTAGAACTCTTATAACAACTTGTTCTTTCATCGAGAACTTATATGTAAGTTTATAAAAAGATAATTCCTATATGAAGTTTTCACAACTTCATAATTGTTGTGTAACTCAAGGAGGTTTATTAACACAAGGAAGAAACAATAGAATGATTTTTTTTTAAATTAGTTTTTATATATTTTATTGCATGCAAGAAACATTATATTCAAATCATTTGCTAAAAACACTATATTCTTCATTTTCTAAGAAACACTAGAAACATTATATGTAAGTTTGAAAAAACACTATATTTTCACAAAATTTGTGGTTGGTGTGTAAGTGTTTGATGAATTTCTCAAGATTCAAATCATTTCTTATACTTAAATTTTTATTCCCTTAGATCAAATGCCATGAATATGAAGTAGTAGTGTTGATCTCCATCCATTTCGAGCTATAAAACGGGCTCTTTATAATGGTATATTATATAAGAAATGGAAGTGGATTTAATTTGATTTCAATCTGATTTTTCAATTCTTGACATGTTTAAAACCTGATTTAATTTTTTTTTATAAACAATTCTTCAAATAATATTATCTAACTTTTTTAAAAATAAAAATAAAATGATATTACCTTGAATTAACATTTGTTAACTTATTCAACTTGCAGCTTAAAATTTAAATTAAATGTTGAATTCATGGAGTTTAATAAC
Organism: Salix udensis; assembly: GCA_029204005.1. Lineage (NCBI taxonomy): Eukaryota > Viridiplantae > Streptophyta > Magnoliopsida > Malpighiales > Salicaceae > Salix > Salix udensis. Next base: position 12,967,881 of record CM055037.1, read on the forward strand.
TTTAGCATTAATTAGTTAATAATGGACAATGAAGGTTGGTATTGAGTATCACAGAGCTATAATAAAAGATGGAATGGCAGACAAAAGTAGGTAAACGCTGTTCGAAAGACAGGTATAGCCACGTTTTTTTTTGTTTTTTTAAATAAAAATACTATTTTAATATATTTTTAAAAGCAATATCTACACAAACAAGTGACTGAAGGAGGAATCGAAGCAACCGAAAGACTGGTGAATTTGCTTAAAAACTATGGCCTGGCCTGCATTCAACCAATATTCTTCCATCAGAATATGAATAAACATTCGAAGCAAACAAAAGAGCGGTGAATTTGCTTAAAAACTATGGCCTGGCCTGCATTCTTCCATCAGAATATGAATAGACACTCTACTAGCCTTTTGACATCCAGACAGTTTTCATCAAGTTGGATATGCAAGTTCCGTAATTTCCAACAAAGTTGACTATATATATATATATATACTAGCCAATGCCCCACGCCTCGTCAGTAGGGCGGCACTATATTTTTTTTCAACGCAAAAATAATTAAATATATGAGATTTTTTTAATTATAATATAAAAGTAGGTGAAATAATTATTGTGGAATGTATTGTAATTTAGGAAATATTCTGTAAAATAGGAAATATACATAGGGATTATATTGTATAATAGGGTACACCATAACATATGTAAATTGCCCTACATATATAAATAATAGAGGAGCAGCCATACTAAGACACACCGCCAAGAACCTATTATTCAAACTCTTGTTTCAACTTGGTATTAGAGCTAATATACCTTAAACAGTTCTTCTTCGTCTACAACTTTAAAGCAATGTTTCTGCTTCCTCCTCTGTTTTCTCGGCTGTCTCCCCTACCTCGTTATCTCTATTGCAGGCGTGTTTCTTCTCTTGTTGTTGTGCACTCTCTCGTCTGAAAAGTTGCTGCTTTCTTGCGTCTTCTATCATGAATCATTCAGAAAGTAATGTTGATGTTAATGCCAGCCCTTCTTCCCCAAATTTTGTTGCCACTGCATCCAACGCAGCCATGCCTTCCTCTGCTGCAACAACAACCATTGTTCCACTCTCCAACACTCAATAGGTTATTAATCTCAAGCTTACCAACAACAATTACCTGTTTTGGCGTATGCAGATGAAGCCTTATCTGATTGGTCAGGGGGTGTTTTCGTTTGTTGATGGTTCAACTCCATGCCCCTCTTCTCACGTCTCTGCTACTTCTTCATGTTCTACGGTTTTGGCTTGGAAACAACAAGATCAACTTATACTTAGTGCTTTGTTGTCATCTCTCTCGGTTGAAGTTGTTCATCTAGTGGTTGATTGTTCAACATCTGCTAGTGTTTGGAGCACCCTTGAATGTGCTCTTGCTTCCCCATCAAATTCTCAGATCATGCAACTGCATGGTTCTCTTCAGGATCTTCGACAAGGTGATGATAATGTAACCCTTTATTTACAAAGCGCAAAAGGTTTATTTGATGAGTTGGTTGCGGCTGGCAGACCAATCTCTCTCACAGACTTCAATCCTTATGTGTTTTGGGGGCTTCGCGGTGATTTTCGTGATTTGGTTACTACTTTGTCTACTAAAGCTGATCCATTATCCTATTCTGAACTTCATAGTCATCTATCTACTCATGAATTTATTCATCGAAACTCAATGTCTTCAAGTCTCACGTCTGCTGCACCTTTGCTGCCTACTCCTGTACATCAGCCCTCAGCTTATGCAGTCCAGCGTGGATTTTTTGGGTCTCACAGCCATGGTTTTTCGCGGGATAGAGGACGACGGGGTGGCTGGCGTCAATCTCGCAACAATTATTCTCAGTCTACTGTACAACCCTTCCGTGGTGGAGGAAATAATTCTTCTTTGCAGCAGTCCCGTAGCAACAATTGGCAGAATTCCTACCCTATGCAGCCCCAAACCAGTGGCCTCAGCATCAAGTCAAGTGTCAGCTTTGCCATATATATGGCCACTCTGCACAGCAATGCTCTCAACTTGCTCATCATGGAAACCAAGCATCAACCAATCTCTCCTTCAGCATTGCTGAGGTTCTTTGGCTTCGCTATCTGTTGACTGATTTATGTGTTTACCCTAGTTCTGCTACGACTATCTGGTGTGATAATTTGGGCGCTACTTATCTGTCTGTTAATCCAATCTTTCATGCTCGTACAGCATGTTGAGGTAGACTATCATTTTGTCCGTGATCGAGTTACTAAGAAGGAGATTCAAATACGTTTCATCCCCTCCAAAGATCAATTCGCGAATATTCTTACAAAGCCACTTGCCTCGTCGGTTTTTACTTCTCTCCGTTCCAAGCTTCACGTAGATCATCCACCCTCAGCTTGAGGGGATATATTATGGAATGTATTGTAATTTAGGAAATATTCTGTAAAATAGGAAATATACGTAGGGATTATATTGTGTAATAGGGTACACCATAACATATGTAAAATGCCCTACATATATAAATAATAGAGGAGCAGCCGTACTAAGACACATTGCCAAAAACCTATTATTCAAACTCTTGTTTCAACTATAATAAATATGTGAAGAATTCCTATTAAGATAAAAAAGCACAACATTTTTACTAAAAAAATAAGCAATAAAATTATCATTATTATGGCGCAAACAATAAAATCATAAAATCATATGATCCGAAGAATAGATAAAAATAACATAAAACATAAAAAAACAAAGGGAAAAAGATAGCAATATTAATCTGAAAATCATCACCAATAATATTAAAATTTCAGAACTGAGCCAAATAAAAAAAAATACCGGATAAAAAATAAAACAATAAAAATTAAAAACAAAAACTAAAAGCATATATCCATAAATACGGATAAAAAATAAACGTTGTGCAAGAATGACAAAACAAACTAAAGAAATTAATAACAAATAAAAAATTCAAACAATAAGGACCGAAATGAAAAATAAAATATTTAATTAATTCCAATCGAACAAAAAAATTGAAACAAATAAAAACATTGGGACCAAAACAAATAAATATATTTAAGAAAAAATTAGTGTAATTTTGTTAAAAAAAATAAAAGAATAAGGATTGAAATATGACTGATTTAAATTGGAGTTAACAACCAAAACAAATTAAAACAAACTATATAATTAATTCAATTAAAGAATAAAATTGAAATAAATAAAACTTTGGGACCGAAATAAATAAAACCTTCGAAATAAATAAAGATATTTTAAAAAAATTGTAATTTTTTTACAAAATTAAAAAATAAGGACCGAAATGAAAGATAAAATATATGATAAATTTCAATTAGAGGACCCAATTAGAGGCAATTAAAAATTGCATACTGGAATAATTAAAATAACCAAAAGCAAACCAAAAATCAAAAGAATAAGGACTAAATTGAAACTCAACATATATAATCAGCTTTAATTGAAGGGCACAATTGAAACAAATAAAAAACTATATTAAAAAAAACAATAATAAAAGAGAAATTAAAAGTAAAGGCACAAAATTAAACATTGTGCAAACATCCAAGACCGACCCGTATTTCTGGCCGGATAGAGAGAGAAAAGGGAGGAAAAACATAAAACCATCCACCAGAGCTTCACCGGACATCGTAACCTAACATGCGCCGCACCGGGAAAAAGAGGACATGGCGACACACCATGTAACACGATGGAAGATGTTTCTGACCTCTATATGAAGGCACACTCGTCGCCCGAATGGCGCGTGCATCGGAAGCACTGGAGGCGTGTCGTATGGACGCGCCTGCAATATTTTCAAAAAGAAATAATAAAATAATAAACAATTACCTATAAACCCTTGGACCCACCTAATAACCACAAAAAAAGCACCATGGAAAACACGGAAACACCCCTGGGTCTGGCACTTGTGTTTTGTCGTTTAGGGGGGCTAATAGCATCGTTTAATTGTGCAACAAATTCTAAAATGCCATCCATGTCCCCTGGAAATTGCAAAAGTACCCCCCATTCCGGGTCGTGCTTATTTTATCATTTAAAGGGGGCTATTTGCGTCGTTTCATCTGTGCAACAAATCTAAAAATGCCATCCGTGTCTCGTGAAAAATTCAAAAATACCCCCGGTTCCAAGGGTTAAAAATTTTCGGACCTAGGTGCAAAATGGTAATTTAACTGTCACAATGAATAGTAACCTGAATCTATGTGAACAGTAGAAATGGCTACAGTAATATAGGGACGCAGTTTATATAGCAAAACTTGTTTAACTAATAAATGATGCTGAAGTTTTCCTGCTGAATGAGGGAGCTTGGCAGGTACAAATATTAAATGTAAGTCAACTAAAACCTAGTTATACTCAGTCAGAAATATCATCCCCATATATCCCGTTACTGATATCCCGATCAGCAACAGGTTTGCTTCTTGTTTTTCACAATCTACCAGAAGATTTCAAGGGTTTCCTGCCCTTCTCTGCCTGCAATTCCAACCCTTTTTCTGAAGGTTTTTGTTTTCTCTTCATACACGTCCCTCCCGTGTCCTCTGTAAGAGAGTCCATTGCAGCATACGAGTTAGTCATTATATGACAGAAATTAAAATGGGACACTTAAGGGGTCAGGTTGCGCAAAGGACTCAAATACCAAAAGTCTAGGAATTTAGGCATGATATCATCAGCGTTCCATCTGCTAAAATTAGACAATTTCATTTTCACATTGGAGTTCAGCTATCATACACAAATTCCTAGAAAGAAAAGTATAGTGTGGTCTACATTTATTGACAAATCAGGCATTTGGAAAATGTTAATGTTTTTAAGATAAATCTTGAATCCCAGTTCATGGTATGGAGTGAGAATATTAACAAACCTCATAGCATAATCATTAGTTATAAGCAAATCACCACTTAAGAATCTTTAAAAATACATATGGTGTTACCTTCAAGAGGACTTGATGCATGATTCATTGCTTGTCCATTCTGTCCAGCTTCTTCAGAAAGTGGGGATCCAGAGTTATTAGAACCCATCAACTTTTAATTAATTAGAGGTGAAATTCTTGGATTTATGAAAGACGAACAACTGCAAAAGCATTTGCCAAGGATGTTTTCATTAATCAAGAACGAAAGTTGGGGGCTCGAAGACGATCAGATACCGTCCTAGTCTCAACCATAAACGATGTCGACCAGGGATTGGCGGATGTTGCTTTTAGGACTCCGCCAGCACCTTATGAGAAATCAAAGTTTTTGGGTTCTGGGGGGAGTATGGTCGCAAGGCTGAAACTTAAAGGAATTGACGGAAGGGCACCACCAGGAGTGGAGCCTGTGGCTTAATTTGACTCAACACGGGGAAACTTACTAGGTCCAGACATAATAAGGATTGACAGACTGAGAGCTCTTTTTTTTTATCAAATGTAAGTAAAAGCTCCTGAGATATGCAAGGCTGAGAGCTCTTTCTTGATTCTGTGGGTGGTGGTGCATGGCCGTTCTTAGTAGGTGGAGCGATTTGTCTGGTTAATTCCGTTAATGAACGAGACCTCAGCCTGCTAACTAGCTATGCGGAGGTAACCCTCTGCGGCCAGCTTCTTAGAGGGACTATGGCCTTCCAAGCCAAGGAAGTTTGAGGCAATAACAGGTCTGTGATGCCCTTAGATGTTCTAGGCAGCACGCGCGCTACAATGATGTATTCAACGAGTCTATAGCCTTAGCCGACATGCCCGGGTAATCTTTGAAATTTTATCGTGATGGGGATAGATCATTGCAATTGTTGGTCTTCAACGAGGAATTCCTAGTAAGAGC